>KV751341.1:10055743-10113439 GCA_001698575.1 Mola mola | reverse complement strand
AAGCCAGAATGAGATTATTAAAAAAAACCCAACAAAACTCTGTTTTTCTAACTTAACTGCAGCTTTGCTATTAGGAATGGAGGCATTGAGAGACAAATATCTCTCAATAATTCCGCTGTGCTTTGCACTTGTAGGAACTGGCACACACGACGCCAGCGTGGCTCATAAAAAAAGCCCTGACTGTGGGGAAGTGTGCCTAATCCAGCGCTGAGAGCAGCTCTTGTACAGAGCTATTGTGGCTAGCCTGCTAATAGAGCTGGGAGAGGAGAATGATGCAACTCGGAGGCAACACTTGAATTTGCCCTTGGTTTTCTCACACAGGAACAGCCACTCACTTCCAAAGCTGATTGGCCCGTTTACCTTCGCATATGCTCCAACCACTGGCCTCCGAGCTATGAGGTAGCTGGTTTTAGCCAGTGTTTAATTTTGGTTTTGCTGTGTTCCTTTTCGACCCGGGTGGGTCAAACACGGTAGGATGTAATCACTGTGGTTGTAGGTGTAATGCAGCTTTTTTGCTCCCTCGGTGAATATAGAGGATTTTTTTTTTTTTTTTTTTTCCTTTTCACATTAATTTTAAATGTGTAAGTTCATTCTTATCAAATGATGTTTGCGGTTCAGTCCACAGGGTCCATAAAGCTAGTTGTTTCTTAGCAACCTGTGCAGCAACAGTGGAAGATCAGAGAAGCCACTTATTAACCTGTTGCTATGACTACGGCAGTAGGCGATAACTCAGAAAATGTTTTTAACCGTGTTTTTTTTCTCGACACGGCCACCCCTCGATAAGCAGACACACAGATCATGTTCAGGACATTTGGCAGAGGAAAGAATCAGAGCCATCACGGTTTCTTTCTGTCCGTATCTGATTTGATTTTGCATATCTGTGGTACATATCCAGCAGAATAGGTTTGCTCTACAAGCCAAAGCGGGTCAAAACCCACGCATGAGCCAAGTGAAACTGAAACAAAGAACAGACACCTTTCTTCTTTTGTTTTACTCCTCTAAGGGTTGAAAACAGTTCAAACATATCCATCGATGCAGCACATTTGATGCAAAGATAAACAAGCCCAATGATTTTCACTTACCTATGTGAAAAGGTGCAGATGTTTCTTTTTTTTTCTGTGCACCTCCAAACAGGGACATTGAACGACAAATGCTGTCTGCACGCAGGCTCCAACATGAGTGTAAACTCATTTGAATTGATGTTATTCCAGGAGAAATCGAAAGCATTTTTTAACAGCTGCAATTACAGCCCTCAATGTCAATTCATCAAGAGATTTGCATGAAGTAATTGTTGGCACCGAGGCTACTGATGCATTTTTATTACGTTTCAATTAGGAACTGAATCCACTCGGGGAAGTCATTCCAATCAACCAACAGGAGTCTCTCCTCAAAGCAAAGTCTACAGTTCAGATGTTGCTGAGCTCAAGGACAGATACTGAGCCAAAGATCGATCTGACCTTTAATCCTAGGCTCTTTAATTTTACACAGATATTTCTTTTCTTAATATGACTTTTTTTCAGCGAGAAAGTCCAAATTACAAACTAATAAGAGCTTAATTAATTTAGCATTTTCTATTTATTTCCTTTGGTTTGGATTTTGAATACATTAAGATATCAACGCAATCTCACAAGGAAGCCAGCAAATTGAAATTTCAAAATCATTAACATTCATTAAGACTTAAAAATTGTAGAGCATTTTAAGTCCGTCTTCCACGTCTTATGATCGCTCAATTACTCTATGCAAGGTGCTGCACATGATCATCAATAAACCTCTCAGTTGCAGTCTCAAAAGAGATCAGAAGCTCAAACTACTACTAACCTTGATATCCCTCCCAGGAGGACACAATATCAGTGAAATACAGAATAAACCAACCAAAGAGGAAAATTCACATGGGGTTTTCCCAAACATTCTTAACATCATTTGCTTGTGAGAATGATTTTCCTAATAATATTGTCAGAAGTGATGCGCAGGACAAAATTGCATTAGTTATTTAAACCTCCAAGTCATGCTTTTGTGTGTTTGACCTCTCATTCTATGACATTGTGCTAATACCATTTCTTTTAAAAACAAAACTCCTGAAAATGTGTCCAGAGATAGACAGGCGAGAGGTTGATGGCAACAGCTTTGGCTTGCAGAGTCACTGTGCCTTCGATCTTGGGGCAGAGCAGATTCAAGTGTGCCGTGTGGCACAATGCTACTGCCCCCTGCAGGAGAGGCTGGGGACAGTTCTAGAAGCAGCAGATGGCTCCAGAAGCTTCAGCACCAAAGAACACCTTTACTATCCACCAACATGGAAACTCGTAAGTAAGCACTCATATGCGTTTCTATCATCACCGAACTAATCGAATCAGAGTCAAAAAATCAAATAATAATTTAAAAAAAATACATCAAAAATTATCAAAAAATGGCAGCTTAGGCTCTTCTACAGTCATGAGCAGTAAGAAACATGGAATTACTGTTACTGTCACTGTATGCAACATCTGTAAGAATGAAAATTTCTAAAAAGGTCCAAAAAGTTTTAACTAAACACTAGATTATTTATTTATTTATCTTAACAATTTCAGAATCATTGCAATTTCATAAAGATAAAACATGTATTTGGATTTTTTTTTTTAAATTAAACTTATGTATTACAAACATGAAAAACTTTCTGCACAAGTGATAAAAGCTCTCTCAGAAATGCTTCCTCTTATTTTGATTTTTTTTCTTGACTTTTTTCCCACTCCCCATGATTAAAAATAAATGCCAAAAGATTCAGTGATTGAATTCACCAGTGTCCGTTTTCTCTCTTTAAGCACAATGGCAGTTTTTTTCAGGGAGTCAAACTAGATTCACCGTATCACTCTTTTTTGCTGTCCCTCTGCCAAAAATACACACACTTACAGAAAAAGACATACAAAAAACACAAATAAGGGATGGATACACTAAAATGTAGCTGCCACAAATGGAGGTGAACAGATTACCCACTTTACTTTTCATTCTCTGCTCTCATTTTCAGCCGGTGCTGTCTTTGTGCAGCCTCTTTCAAGTGTGTGTGCATGTCTATTTCCTATCCTCATTGTCCTGTCTCTTGTCATCCTTTCACCCGTCCCTCATCTCTCTGCCATCATCAAGGACCCAGCGGAGACAAAGGTCTGTATCACAGCAACGCACCTAGCAACTGCTCCTCGTAACTATGGATTATAACCTGTTGCCAAGGGAGACAGAGATGAAGGATTGATTTTTTTTTTTTTTTCTCCAAATGAAATTGAAAATGAATTAGATGCATGAATAAACATTGTATCACGCCATGGTAGACTAACATTTATGAATGGGGACTTTATTCATTTACAGTTTTACCCCTGAGCTTTACAGATTAGCACAGAAACCTATTTTCATGATTGTAAGTGTTTTTTGTGGGATACTCTCGAAGCAAAACTCTTATAGACTGAAATATCAAAATAATATTGTTAATATGTAACAACACATTAACAAATGTATTTGATATTTCTGAATTTTATTGCAATGTAAAAATGTAATGTAAAAAAGAACTTTAGTGATAATAAACCCATTTAATCATCAAATTAAAACTCATTCATTACCTTCAAGAAATTAAGCATCAGATAGTGTATATTTAAAACTAATGATTATTGTTATGGATATACAAGACTGCAATGGATTTAAAATTAAATTTAGGTGTACATTTTGAATTAATGACCAATATTAAAGTACTATTTTACTTTTTTTATTGAATTGTTACATCTTTATGTCCTTAAAATCCAACATTGGCAATTAGTTCAACCATTTTTATTGAAATAATGGACGGAATCAAGATTCATATTTAACCCCTGACATTTAATTCATTTATTTTCTTTTAAGATCTGCAATGAGCCCACTGAAAATGGATATGTTAAGTTGGCACTTACTTGGAAAATGAAAATGGAGCCCTCATAAGACAAGGGCACCACACACACTCGAAAACACACTGACACAGTATGTTCTCTCTCTCTTCATTTTGGTGCTTCTCACCCATTCTCTCAATCACCCACTCTCTGATGAGTGCTTTTACATGGCTACGAAAACTTGTCATTAATGTAACCTACTATTTTCCATCACCTCTGAGCTAAATTGCCACATTCTGCTTGGCATCCCGTGGACCATCTTGTGGATATTCAAGCCCACAATTCCCCTGCTATCACCTCTCTGGGCTGTTGCAAGCGCAGTAATGATAGCCTGCCAGGGGAGAGCTGGTGGAATGGAGCTGTAATGTCCTTGGAAAGTGCAGGCTGGTGTGCATGCTGTGGGGGAGCAACCTGCTCGCTCGCTCTCTCTCTCTCTCTCTCTCTCTCTCTCTCGCTCTCTCTCTCTCTCTCTCTCTCTCGCTCTCTCTCTCTCTCTCTCTCTCTCGCTCTCTCTCTCTCTCTCTCTCTCTCTCTCTCTCTCTCTCTCTCTCTCTGTCTGTCTGTCTGTCTGTCTGTCTGTCTGTCTGTGGATAGCCTCTGTTCTCTGGCCTCTGTGTTAATGGGTAGATCCTAGCTTGAACCCGGATGGCTGGATGCTTGTGATGGGGGCCTAAATCTGATAGAGGTTGGTACCATTAACACACCAGTGTGGATGTTCACAGAAGACCAAATCCACACCCACACATAGAAATACAGCATATACATATATATACATATAAAAAATTACTGAACCACCTCCAACAACCTAAGAAACACATACTACACACATTTCCAGAAATATAGAGCTTAATTGTATCATACGACTGTATATCACTTATGCTCCTAAATATACCAGACTGTACCAAATATTCCAGTAATGGCACTCGAGGGTAGATGAAAAAAATTGTATTGTTAAGATTTTGTGACTCACTGCCCTAATCACTACATAATATGTATTCCTTTGCTTTATACCGCAAGCTTTCATTAAAAAAAAAAAGAAAAAAAAAAAAAGATATGATTCTTTTTTATGATTTACCAGCCTCCACCTCATAGTAATATCTCCACAAGGATTATTAAAGTCTCCTGGAGAGTGGAGTCAGAGAAGCCAAGCGCATGCTGGGGCTTACTGTCCTGTTCAAGGACTCCTGGACAGCACTGTACACACGCACACTAAACTAAAAAAACATGACTACGATTAACAACCCGTCTCCTCCTGCTGCATTCACAGTTAATTGTTTGAAAAGGAACAAGCTGATCTTATAATGTGTGAAGAGGTGTTTGTTTTATATTGCTACTGGCCATTTGTGTATGGAAATAATGGTTTGAACATGCGTTCAGAAAAAAAGATACTTGTTTTGTTCTGTTTATACAAAGAATAACTTTGTTGACTTTAACCTTCTTATTTTAAACGATGAAAATAATCCCATTGAACTGTGTTGTTTATTGATATTAAAATAATTGAAAGCGTGGTTTGAGGAACCTTTGTGTCTGTTCAGAATTTAAAAAAAAAACATTACTTAATGCTTTCATTTTTTTTTTAAAGCACTGAGAACTAATGGAGTTTATCCCTTTCAAATCTACTGAAACATGAAGCACATGAGTGTTAACTCCAACAAGATTAAGATAAATGGTTTAACTGAATGAAGAAGCAACATTGCCAAAAAAAATGGGACTCCAAAAACAGTAAAAAAATAACATGTTGGCTCTATACTTATGAAACCACACAAAAAGGAAAAACGAATCAATCTCAGTGATTTACCACCACCTTGTGGTTGCTTCAGGAAAACAAGACGAATATCAGAACTACTACTACTACTACTACTACTACTACTACTACTATTATTATTATTAATAATAATAATAATAATAAAAATAATAATAAAAAAATAAATAAATAAAAACAATAATAATAACAATGTTGTTGATGATGATAACAGTCTTTGTTATCCAGTGATATCCAGTGTAGATTATCTTGTCCAAATGCTTTATTGCTATTTTTATTTTGTGACTGATGATTTTGTGATGCTGTTTTATTTATCTCTGTCATGCCAGGTTTTGTGTTTGTTCTCTTTTTTTTTTTTTTTTAAATTTCTGTTCCGTCTGTTAATGTGGATACATTTTGGGTTGCTGAGCACAATTTAAGAGTAAGACTATTTACACAATCTTCATTATCAGGTGTATCTATATCTAGCCATATTCCTGCCATATGTTCAGCAACACAAATACAGTTTATTAAGCACCCATTTTATCTTACCAGGTAGAAATATGTAAAGCCACCACTGGAGGGCAGTAAGTATCTGTAGCAGACACATGGACAAAGTGCAGCAGACGCCCTCCTGGGAACAAAGGATTAGTTGGTGGTCCAGCAAAATCAAAAGACTGTTGTATGTAAATCATGTAAATCCACTATGGGAGAGGAGGGTCCTGCCAGTCTGATTTCATGCCTGGTCAACCCACTCGTAGAGGACCTCAGGCCAGCACACTTACGGCTGAGCAGTTATGGGGGAAAAAAGAGCATTGAAAAAGTCAGCTGCTGACCTGAAATCTCATTCCTTTGTAAATGTTTTGTTCCTGCAGTTTTCATTTGGGGATAATGTTTGGTTCTGGCTCCAGGACTGTCCACATTTAAGACCTGTTTTTCCGTTTATTTTGGTGTCGTGCTGAAGCATTAAGGACACAGTGACTGTCGCAGTCAGTCTGACGCAGTGACAAATATTGTAAAACAAACAGCAGTATTTAACAGAATTTAAGAGACAAACCATTCTGTAATGATGTACACCTCGACTTTAACTTAAAATTTGTAGTTCAAAAACATTCCAAATTATGATTAAGGTGCAGTCAGATAGGTCACATGGGAAAATGGGAGCTTTTCAGTGTTGGTTAGCAACTAGGTAAATAATCTGGGAGAGGAGATAGGGACACAATTAAAACGACACGTAAATGCTGGCTAAATGGGATGTATGGAGGAGAGGGAGACTTTTCAAGCAGCTAATTGATCTATTAAGTAAACACAGGCACTGCTGAAAGGGTGTCGTGGTTGGGCTAGAGAATAGATGGGAGATGAGGCAAAGCCCTGATGCCTGATCTGTGGCTAAAATATAAAGCTGGCGATAACAATCGAACAGAAACAGCTGTGGTGAGATTGGAGCTCCTGTTGGTCAATGCTGAATATAGGTAACCATGCTCAAACTAGTGCCTTGGGTGCAACATTCAAAGCATTGTTTCAGGTGTAAACATATATAATATTTTCTAAACCTACAATTTTAGAGTTTTGTTTTCAAATTTTACATTTCCATTTTTGCTTTCAAAGGCACACTTTAGTATTTCTGTTACTTTAGCTGCCAGTATACTTGCTGTGCAAACATAATTCATACAAACAAAGGGACATGTCCGGGAAAGGCTTGTAGGTTGAATAAGAAGAGTTCTTTTTACACCAGATCCCAAGTCTGCAGTTGGTCCAAACATCACCATTTAATTCTTCTGCATTGTGAAAATGTGTTGCTAATTGTGCTTACTGCATTTCCGCTAGCGCTGGATGATACAACCTCAAATTATTATCACGATAAAATTAACATTTTCCCTCTTTTACGATTATAGAAAATGATTTGCTCTGGGCCATGCACTGTTCATATTTGGTAATGTTATTGTGCTCCAAGTGTTGAAACAGATTGGTGGTATTACCTTCGTTTCCTGAAACTGTTTTTTGGCAGTGTTGACATCTGACTTTGTTCTGTTCGGCGTCGTCTTCATTAAAGCCAAAATGTTTCCAAACGACTTTTGGCTTTAGTGACACATTTTTTTTTACAAGCTGCTCAAGTTGCTCAGTGATTGAGTACTACACACATGGTAGTTAGCAGAATAAAAACATAATAATAATAAATAAATACACAAATTGTTGGTTGGAAGCTCTGAACGTCAGTTTTGATTAGTAGCCCCAAATCTCTGCTGTCAACAGCTTTTAAGTAAGCCAACAACATAAAGCCTTCAGTTAATGGGACACAATAACAGGAGGTCTTAATCCAGTAAGACCACAAACAACATCCTGATATAATACCATAGAGTTCCTACAGAAAGAAAATATTTGCTTCATTAGGGAAATGTTGCAGGGCTTTTGGACCAGATAAAATATTAATATGTTCCTGTACTGTGTGTCATGATTTATGTTTTTGCTTGCTTTTTGTTTTGCCTGTCCTGTTGCTCTCTGTGCTCCTGCTTCCCCTGCCCCTCCTCCCTGTGTTTTTTCCCAGTGGGCGTTTCCGCTCTCCTCCTCCCATGGTTGACGAGGCAAACCTGCCCTGCATTTACCGGCAATCAACCCACTATATATACCTTCCTTGAACTTCTCTTCAGTGCCAGAGTGTCCTGCCTGTTTGGTGATTTCTTGTGTTTAGTCCTGTTATTTCCTAGTCTCTTGTGACTGTTTTTCCTATGTTTTTTGATTGCGTCTTTGTTTTCGTTCAGGTTATGTGGTGTGCCTTAGTCAGCCTCGCCTCTGCCTCGCCCTTGGTTCTTGTTGTGATTTTTGACTCAGGCTTGTTTGTTCTACCTCACTTTTTGTTCTCTCCTTCTGTTGTTACTTTGTTAGTTTTTTAGAACGTCAGTTTCCGTTTCCTCTTTTGGTTGTACTTTGCGTATTGTTACGTGTATCTTCACGGACTATTTCTGTTTGTTTTCAGTAAATAAAGACTTGGTTTAACCTGATCTGTTTCTGCATTGGGGTCCCATTTTTGTGACACCGTGTGCTTTATTTGAATGCAGTTCAGCTTTATTTTGATTAGAGGCAAGTTTAGCCTCTTTGTAAGCAAAGTGCCGCCTTTAGATGTGACCTTAAACTCATACTGTAGGCTCTGTATGTCTGCATGTGTTGAGTGATCTTTTTTTAAATATGCACGTCCTTTATGCCCTTTGCTGCTATGTATTTGTCGTACTTTTTTGATGAATGTGCTGTACAAAGAAAATTGACTTGATCTGACTGAAATATAAATGTGTGTGGCAGCTTTTTTTTATTCCAATTTGAAGATTAAATGTCTTAGTTCATTCATACCTCTACTCATAATAGGTATCTGTTAAAGTGCAGTATCCCCATGCTTCAGAGGAGGGCCATACACTGACAACAGACACGCTCTGATGTTCCTAATATGTGGAGTAAGTGGCGCTGAACGAGACAGGCTTTATTGCTGAAAACCAGGTGGACAGGTGCCCCATCCTCATTTCCTCCATTTCTTATTTGAATAATGCATGCTAATTACCTACTTGCGAAGACCAGAACTGCCACCCCACCGGCCCAAACAGACATTTCTACGCACATGCAGAGGCACACCACAGCACACTCACTGAAACATACAGCCATTCTACTCAACTCTTGAACACTGGCTTATTTACAATAGAAACTTCAGAGGACCTATTTGATGAGCTTGAGGGAATTCCTTTAACAAAAGCACCTGGCATGACAGTATAGTAGGCGAATGGTAGGCGATATCCGCCAACCACTCTGCTGAGAGAACCAATCATGGCACTTCTCTTGTTGCACTTCTGAGAAGCCATTTTATTTGAAGAGACTGCAATGAGAGTGTTAAATCGTTAAAGATGTTTTTGCATGAAGGCTACAATATAAAAATCTTACCAACATTTAAAAACCCAGCTAATTTAGAAAATGAATGTGTATACATTAAAATGTTCTGTCTTTGCTGTTTTTGGTTCCACAAAAGGTACAATTAGTGGGCACGCCAGGCTTCCAGTGCTGGCACCCTTAAACTGCAGACTTATTTTTAATCCCCCAAATGTTTCACTTTTTTTTTCCAAGGTTTACATGTACACATATACCATGCATTTGTAAACATGCTGACACCTTCAAAAATGAGCATCCACCAACATATACTCATTTATATATGCTCTCATATATGTTAACATATTTTCTCTTGCTCTCTCCCACACATCATCTTCAATATGCACACTTCTGTGCAATATAGCCCTGGCAAGGGACTAACGCTTCAACACCAAATACATTACATAGTGGGAGCTATATTCTTTCAACCCATTCATTTGAGGGTTGGTTACACTGAAAAATCCTCACTTGGCTAAACCTGCAATTCCACTGATGAGCTTTTTGGCTGCATATCCAATATGGAGGTTAATCTGGCAAGTTGTGTGTGTATATGTGTATTTCATGAATTCGTTCCGTGCGTGTGTGTCTGTGCGTCTCACAGAAAGAACTGTGGCAAACTAGGGCTAATTTGACCCGTCTGACTATCTGCCTCTGAAAGGCTCATTGGTATGCAAGGCATGGTGTGTCCTCAACAAAATTTGGGGATAAAATAAATGATGCTGCCAGTAACGGTTTGTGGTTTTTAGTGGCTCCATCAGTGACTTTTGAGAGAGCATGTGTGGCTTGCTGACATGCAAGTTTGACAGATCTTTATCACTTGTGCTGGTGGAGGGCCATGTGTTAGTGGGGATAAGGATTTCACCAAGACTGTCCATTAAAGCTGCGAGTGGCACACGGCCAGCAGTGAGGCTAGTCTTTCCCATGCCCCGTCATCACTGTTACCAGATTGCCATTGCAGAGGGTTCGGCACTGTGTTAATAGTTTTCGACTTGACAGATCTGACTTGATCAAATCCCAGTTGAATTTCCATTAAGATATCAACACAGCGGTTAATGTATTTGAGACTTTCCCCTTCACCCTGCTAAGTTGTTATTTATTATACTTATTAGGTAGCGTAACCAGGCCATCAATTAATGTCCTCCAGGTGTGCTAAGCAATTGGGCTCTTTGGCATTAGACCAAATGTACCGGAACTTCGATTAATACTGGAATCCACACACATCCACTTACCTTCTGATGTGGAAATTCAGACACACACAAGTTATCTTTAGGCAAAGCTTTCACATAAAGTATGTGCATATTTGCAACTTTCTGAACTTGCACTTTGAAAAGGTCTAATATATCGTGACAACTAGGTAAATGTTCCTCATTACTGAACTGCATTATGCATGAGATATATTATACTTACATTATTTGTACTTCAGTCCTATCAGGAAATCAGGTCAGAATATTGACTTTAATTTAATGAAACTTAATTTTTCCATTTGATTTAGCATTTGGCTTGTTTTTCACTTTCCATATTGTTGCACTGAGTGACAACTAAGAAATTTCTAGAATTTACAATAACAACTGTGTACAGTATACTGTATACAAAGCAGGCACAATAAAAACAATTAGATAAAACATCCCATGAGATAAATAATGACGAATAACATAACATATATGGATGGAAAAATAAATAAACACGTAACACACAGAGGTCACGGAATACTCATTAAAAAGGACAAGATACAGTAAAATGAGACCTACAAACAGGCAGTAACAAGGTATCAGAGGAGAGAGCACTTCACATATGGGAACATGACTGGTTGGATTCCAACCTCTGCTTGAACACTAGGTAGTTGTGACAGTTTATAATGTGAATCGACAAAGTATTCCATGCATTTGTGCCTCTAATGAACATAACCATTCAATCAAATTTAATCCTGCGTTTCAGTACAACACAGTCTCCCCATGTTAGTGCTCTAGTTTTAATTCTGTTATCAACACTTCTTTTCTGTATAAAATCATTCAAGGATGGTGGGGGAAGCCCATTGAAAAACCTTAAAAACAAAATAAATTCCCAGAAATGTTTGATAACTGTCAATGTCCAAAATGTTATACTTATTTATGATATTGCAATAATGAAAATAAGAGAAGAACATGCATACTGTCTTTTTTGTATTAAGGTGTAGGCAGGAGTTTTGGAGCCAGTGGAGCATTGGTAACATAACTGTAGTTAATAGTGCTGCAGATTCTTGCTTTTTTTTTTTTTTTGCATGTACATACAGTACAGTGTCACCTGTGTATAGTTGCATTTTAACAAATGGACAGGCATTTGGTAAATAATCGACATAGAGGCTGAATAGAATAAGTCCCAATATCAATCCTTGTAGGACTCCTGCTGAGAAACTACAATAAGGTTATTGGGAGTTTCCTATCTGTACAGCCTGATGTCTGTGAAACAGACAAGATTTCATTCTGCAGAGGGAACATTTAGAAAAATTAAAGTGAAAGTTTTGAAATAAGAACATTGTCGTTTATAGTATCGAAAGCTCTTTTCAAGTCCAGAAAAAAAAAAAAAAACGCTCCTCGGTAATCACCGTGGTCTAATTAACTTTTCATGTTCTCAAGAAAATAACAGGTGGCTGTTTCAGTGGCATGATGTTTATGAAATCCAAACTGCTTGTGATGGGGGGGGATGTGACCACTGTTAAGGTGCTCAGTCAACTGCAAGGCAATCCATTTCTCTGACACTTTTGATATTGTTGGTAAAAGGGATATCAGTTGATAGTTCTTCGGCTTGGTCTTATCACCAACCTTAAAGACTGGGATTACCTTTGCAGTTTCCAGGTGAAGAGGACTTTACATTGTTTTATCAACAGGTTAATCAAATGTACAGTTGGTATTGCAAGTGCTTCTTTATGGAACTTTATAAAATTATTATCCAGATCGAATTAATTCCAGGCTTTAGTCCATTTCAGAGAGGAAACTATTTTTAAAACCTCTGGGACTATTATGTTTTTTATATGAAAATCTGATTTGCCGTCAGGACCTGTTAGTTTGGCAAATTTTGGTCCGGTTAGATCTCCTTTAAGTTTTATTATGAAAGTTTCTTTGTCTCATCCTCGTTTTCCTGTCAAGTCTTTCCTGCCTTGTGTCTTTGTAATCAACCCTTGTCTATATATGCTGTGTTCCCCCAGCCTCTTGTGCCAGATTGTTCCCTTGTGACAGCGTTCCAGCAACTCCTCGTGTTTGTTCCTTGTGCCCGAGCAGTTTGAGTATTTTTTGACCTGAGTATTTAGACAGCCGTTTTGGACACGTTTGTCTGTTCCGACTGCCTTACTTGTACCGACTCAGTTTTATGATTAAACGATATCGACTTTTCATTGGCTCCGTGTCTGCGTTTTGAGTCCAGCCTGAATCTGTAGTTGATAGTTTGCTATCATCAAAATGTTTGGGCATTTAAAATACATTGTCAGTTCTTCAACAGAGCTTATGAAAAATAAGTTAAACCAATGACAATAATGTCTAAATTGTCGATTAGTGTACCATTCACCTGGAGCTGTATATCCATGGGATTCATATCTGTGTTATGTCCTAGTAGTTCTTTTAGCGTACCCCAAATCAGCCTTACATTTCCTTTGATTCATGAATCAACTCAACAAAGAAATCTGCTTTAGCTTTACAAATCTGTTTTACCCCATTATTTCTAAGTTATTGAAAAATCTTAAAGTCACTGGTGAGCCCTGTTTTAAGAGTTTTCTTTAGTACGTCTCTCTCTTTCATTAATTGCCATATTTTAGTGTTGGACCAGGGTAGATTTTTTTTTTTCCGCGTTTTTTTCCTGGTCACAGCTGCCATTGTGCAAGTTACACCAACTGAGCTGAACTACTCTAGCCAAAAACATGTCTGCAGGTGCATCAATATTTAAAAGTTACTTAACAAATGTAAAGGAGTACTCAAGTAATCATACGCATCGTACCATCCCTTATCATTAATTTGTTCAGAAGTAGGCCGTAGCTATAGCTCCACTCCCATTAGCTCCAGTCTCTCTCTACTTGACAAGCAGAGTAGCATTCAGTCTTAATAGGCCATTACTAGCGATCAAGTGTCTAACCAATAAGATAAAGCTGTGGGTAGAGCATTGAGTATGACTGTAGGGTGCTGACAATTGATGTATAAAACGAACTGATATTACAATTTAAGAAATGAATACTTAATATAAAATTATCAGACTTGTCCTACTTAAAGTGCATTTATTGACTGAAAAAAGGATGAACTAAAAATCAAGCTTGCCACAGAAAACAAACTAGGCTAACCAATGAACTGTAACTTCTTAAACGTTGGCTGGGTACTGGATTCTTTTTCCAGGCATTAATTTAACATGAGAAAAAAAAAGGTTTTGATATTTAGGTCTACTGTGCTCCTTAGTTAAAAGCTCTGCATTTAGAAAATGTCAGTCAGACAACCTGATCATGAAGCTGAGTGGTGCAGTGGGCCAAAGCAAACTAGCCAAGCTTGCTTTTTGTTTCCATCTGACAGGGTGCAGTATTAAAATATAGTGTTAGAGATCAGGTACAAAGTAGTTATGTTGTATTTTGTTCATTAAAATATATTATTTTTTCATATGCAGGTCTTTGGATATTAGTGGTTTATTAATTCAATTGTTCTGCTGATGTCCCCTCAACGCACTCCTCTTGCCTGCGCAGGTGTGTTTAAGTTTTGCGGACCCAGTATGTGGACCCAAGGCCAGCTGGACAGCGGGCTTTGACTGTTCCACAACTGAGTGATAAACGTTTGTGCAGAGATTGAAAGTAAGAACCAATGCATTGACATTTCTTCTGCGCGGACTAAGGCTATGTTCACTCTGCAGGCAAAAGTGGCCCAAATCTGACTTTTTTGCCCACATGAGACCCATATCTGATTTTTTTTATGACAGTCTGAACAGCAAAAATCAGATTTTCTTCAAATCTGACCCAGGCCAATTTCATATGTGGTCTTAGATCAGATACATATCTCTTGTTTTTCAATACAACGTCAGCCTGAACGGTCATCTGACTTTTACGTCATTGAAATGCGACAGACATCAGGACGAGTGCGACGTCACGTCTTCTTCTACGCATGCGGGTCACTTCAATTGCGGTAAACTGTTCACACTGTAGTCTGATGGCGGTTGCATTTAAATTATGTTAACAACAACACAAAAAAATCGGATCTCAGCAAAAATTCTGAATTAAGCATCAAGACCTGCAGTGTGTACGTATCCTAGGTGTAGGAATGTGGGCATAACAATCAAGAAGTTAAAATGCATTTGTACGTACCTACATGCATAAATGTATGCTTTTACACATTTATGTTTCAGAAAGCAGAAAGCACAGCCAGATAATACTTCTCTCTCTCTCTCATTTTCCTCATCCTTGCTCATCCTGACACCCCTTATGCCCTCTCCGTCACACTGCTGCCTCTCATCACAAACCTAATCGTCTCATCCCCTCGGCAAGAACGTGCTGTGCGAATTAAAGCGCCCATGCCCTCTTTTCCTCCTTTTTTCATACCTTTGTCTTCCTCCTCCTTCTCCTTACATCCGCTTTCATCTGTCTAATAATAATTTTCAGCTTTTTTATGGAACTTTAAGTGGCCACTGTGTTTAACTAATGTTTTTCCACATCTCCATTTCGCTATCGAGCTTCTGACATCTTCAATTTGTTTACAAATGGCAAATATTAACATGTAAATGGGGGGTATGCCTCACAGGCCTTCCATATTCATTGAAAAGGGGTCATGAAATAGGACAGAAAACCAGTAATGGCACAGCTTGTTTCCAGGCATTTCTTGTGTAAAACTATTCTGCTAATGGGTCTAGATATGTATATGGAAACTTGTGCTAACAGTTGGTACAAAGGCAATAGTGTCTGCTGTAACTCATTGATTAGTAATATGTGAGGTAATTTTGATGTATTATTTATAAATTTGACAGTTTACTATTTTCCAGGACCAAAATAAAGAAGACTTTTCAAAGTTGTGTTTACAATTTTTTGCCACTCATCTTTGATAACACATACTGCTGCAACATTGACCATGTTTACTTTGTTAGAAACTAGTTTTTAAGTCAAGTTTTAAAACAAATGAACACTACTCCTTCCAGCTGAACGGTGTAATGCAGAGAGAAACTGTATCATGAACCAGATAACGGCTCCTCTCAGAAGGTTTTTCAATCAGGCAAGAAGCCCTAATTCATTTTCTCCTCTGAGCCACAGTTGGTTGCAGTTGAAACCACAATTACATGGACAGAGTGACTTAATGCTCATGAAAGGAAAAGAAAAAGGCAAATTCTATATTCAGGAGTTCAAACTGCGTTCGGTGCAAGCGCAGCTCTGTAGACTGTAAGAGAGACTGCCTTTGGCTGGGGAGAGGAGTAAGGCAGGAGTAATCTATAACTGAGAGGCTAGTAATGAGAAAGATGTGCCAGCAGTCTGCTCACTGTGATAAGATGAGGAAGTTCCCTCAGGGCCTAAAGCATTTCTGACCCAAACAACAACAAAGACAACAAACGGGTTACTGCCACAACCATTCTGGGTTTTTTTTTTTTGTATCTTTTTTTTTTTAAATTTCCATCCATCGTTTCCATTCCCTCCTTCCTCTTTCTCGTTCTGTCTCTTTCTTTCTATCTCTCAGCCCCATTGTCTAAAGCTTTTTCCGTCACTACTCCCTTTCTGTCTTTCTCTCCTTTTATGTCTTGTTTTTCAATGTGATTCTCTTTCTTTATTATTCTCTCACTCTCCAGTCGTGCCTAAATCCAACTTTATAGACAGCAGTGCTGCCATGTAATCGGCTTCATCAGTGTTTTTTATTAGCTAAAGAAGAATACATGGTAATTAAGGTGAGTGCGGCCAAGCGTGACGGGGAGAGGCTTCACCCAGCCGCTGATGTGGAACAAGAAAGAGAGAAAGAGAAGAGAGGAGATGGAAGGAGAGGATAGGGTGCGTGGGGGGCAAAGACAGAAGAAAAAGACAACAGAGAAAGGGCAAGAAAGAAAATTGGGGAATAGAGAGAGAAAGGGAGAGATAAAGAAGGTTTGAATGGTGACAGGAAATGAAAGGCTAGGGCGTGAGGGTCACAATGGTTTTAGTCACAGTCTTCACTGATGTGTGGAAGTGCACGCCGTTGGAATGGAAATGAGACTAATGTCCTGTTAATGTGGTTCGAGTCACTCTGCACCAATATGAGGACGTCGGCTGCCATCATCTGCCTAATCCCCTGTGTCCACTTTTAAATAGCCCATTCAGGACGAGTGCACCATGAGGATGCTACTGGAACGAGATCTTCGCCATTGTTTCATGCTAGGTCGATTTTTATGTTCTTCAGAATGGTTGAATGATACAGGTGTTAATGAAGTAGACAAGAGATGCTCCTTATTGTGGAGCAATTGATATCACAGAGGGGCAACGGGACTGATCTAATCCTGCTCAGACTCTCATTGTATTTCTTTTTGAAGTGCTTTTGACATTTGGCAAAATAAGTGGCACAGAAAGAGCATTCTTTACAATGTCACATAAATGCAGCATCTATAAGCTTTTCAAATGAGTCCTAAAATAGTTTGTGTTTGTACAAGCACAGTTATGTTCGCAAATACGAGATTTGAATTTCACAGAGAATTGCGGCAGAAGAGAGTGGACCAAAAAGACCCAACTCAAAAGTATATTTTCAGATTTCCTTAAACATGCTGACCGTCCTGCCGCCAGGCTGTGCTAACATTAATTTTCTGCTGAAACAGCCACTGGCCTCCGAGAGTAAGTTTGCCCAGAGCTGAAATATCAATTATGCTGTTCTCTCTGGGAGAGAGCATGAAGCTTTAATCTTCACACAAGCAATCAAAATGTCTTCTGGACTCGACTGAAAGAGGAAATTGTTGTCCATGCTTTAAAAGGGCAGCAATTTCAAACCATCTAGTTAATATTAACGCAAAGGAGGTGGTTGGTAACATCTTTGTTGTCATGATGTCCTTTTCTTTGATTCTGTGTGTTTTCCACACGCCCACTCATTAAATTACAGAATCATTTTATGTTTTTGACATAGTTTTTCCTGTGTTCCGTGGTTGTGGGGGATGGTGAAAAAGCATTTACTGGGTTAGACCTTTACTTGTCTAAGTGCAGGGCTACCATGCAAAAGCAGACAGTGGCATTAACTCTCACATCTACAAGCATTTTTTAAGTTTACATTTCTCCTAAGCTGAATGTATTTGGACTATGGTAAAAAAAAAAAAAAAAAAAAGAAAAACCCAGCATACTGAATTGGTTTTGACAAATATGGAAGAGGCACGGCAACTTAAATACCAGTTCATACACAAAGTAAACTCATTCTAATTCTATCGTTTAATGGTAAAATCTGACGATAAACTAACTTAATAACGCAATCCTTATTCAAAGTCAAACACCTTCTCTCAAAATAGCTGCCTCAAGAACAAACCAAACATCTATAATTTTCACTACAATTTGGTTCAAATGTGGACACAAATACAAGAACAGGCGCAAACCGCCCTTTTGCCTCCACACTGGAATTACACACCAGCACGTCCTCCCAATTCCTCTGTCTTCTCTACAAAACACTGGCCCCCACTGAGCAGCAGCAGCCTTCCCGGCTGGCATGTGAAGACTGTAATTTTCCGCCACACTTCCTCTGCTGTTAGCTGGCTCTGTCCATGGTGCCGTCGAGATAGCGAGCGAGTGAGCGGTGAACAAGGTGCGCGCCTCGCTAGCTCTCCTGCCTCTTTGCGATTATTAATGTAGCAGCAGCCAGTGTGGCCGCCAGGTTAAAGCAGCAATCAGCACACACTAAATAAGATCATTCACAGCCTCTTTAAAGGCAGACAGACAGAGCAAGATACACACACACACACACACACATACACTCATGAAAGAAGGTAGAGTGAATGAAAAAAGATACTGTACAATCACATGGACACATACATACCCACAGCAAACTGAAGAGTAAAGTTAATAGAAAATTTAAGGGTTTAAGGATAATGTACGGTATTGGTGTAAAAGTATGCCGAAAATCAAATGTATTATGTTTGCAGCATTGTATAATATATAGTGGGAATGATTATCAGTATGATTAACAGTGTTGGAAGTAGACGAGTTACAATAGGAATGCATTTTAGTAGTAAAAAAAAAAAAAAGTTATATTATAGTAATTTAAAAGAATTTTGGTAATTTTATATACAGTATATTAGGAATCATTCATGTTGCATTTACTTATTGATAGCTAAGATGACTGTGGAGTCAAACTATCCTTCCATTAACCTATCATCTTCTGCTTATTCCTGTGGACCAGGCCACAGTTGAAGCAGGCTAAGCTGGGTATTAGGGCCATTCCTCATCCCAACACCATTTTTCAGACTATCTTAGAAGGTCCTGAGGCATTCCCAAGTCAGACAAGATGTATAATCCCTCCAACAAGTTATGGGTCTACTGCAGACCTCCAAACGATGGCATCCAAGAGGCCTCCTTATAGAATGCCTGAACCACCTCTGAGAAAACTGTTTTCAAATTCAGATATTACAACTCACCAAGCCTGTATTAAGCATTTACATACAAACCAGGATGAAGATTGATTTTACAAAAAATTGTAATAAAGTCAATTTGATCAACTGCATCCAAACCACCCGCAGGAGCACCTAGAGAAAAAGTCGATATCAGAACAGTGTCAGGGTCCATCAGGTTCAGCCACGATTTTGTCTAGTCAATGTGATAGTTTTCTCACTTCTTGTTTTATTTTGTAACCTGTGTTCATCTCCTGTCTTCCTGTCACGTTTTCCGCCCTGTTGTGATTTGCACACCTTTGCCTCATTGTCTCATTATCCCCTGTTTATTTCATCCGAGTTCCCATACCGTCATGTGCCAGATTGTCTTGGTCCCTTGTGAAGGTGTTCCAGCATTGCCCTTGTGTTTATTCTGTTAGTTTGTGTGTACCCCAGTGCGTAAATGAGCAGTTGTTTGCCTGTCATTTTGGAAACCTTCGCCTGTTTTGTACCATCCCTCACTTTATTTAAAGGACCTATACTTTTCCCCTGAGTCCTTGTCTACTCCTGAGACCGATCAGAAGCATTGGCCAAATTTGGAAGGATGTGAGCTGTTACTTCATTAGACAGATTTTTTAAATTACATTTTTTATAAAAACCCAAATGGACTAATATTATATCTTTATAACAACTTCAGAGCTACTGTAACTCTTTTTCATCATTTGTTTATCATGTGGGTAATTTCTAATAAGTTATAATTTGGTGCTGATTATTTCCATAAAATTAATTTTTGTGGAAAAGCTAACCGGTATAACAGTGTGTTTATGTCCATGTTTAAGTTTAAATGTAAACTAACTATTGAGGAAGTAAACTTCCTAGCCACTTCCGTTTTATACTAATGTTAAGAGGCATTGAATAGGTATTGAAATGTATTGATGAAGTCATCTACAATTTAGGAGTTGTCTTGTGCACTTCTAAGCATTTTTTTGGATTTGCTAGGACGAACGAGGCTACCTCTTGCTTGGATATGCTTGGATGCTTATTGGATACTTTTGAAATATCTATATCTGATGCTTTTGAAACATCCTTCTATAAAAGCAAGAAATCTCTGTCCGGATGTCTCTCTGTCCCCCAAATAGAAATAAAAAATTCGTCAGATTGACTCCAAACCTGGCAGGCCTGTTGCTGATAACCCGAGGATGTGCATTCTGTGCTTTTGTTGCAGTCTGAAAGCATTCAATGTTAGTAATAGTCTTGCCCATTTTATGCTGGATACTTCTTCTGCCCTTGCTTCTTCATCTGCCCTCCTGAGCCAAAACACAGACGTCAATCTGCCGTTGAAACCCACACTGTGCTCGATTTTGGTACTGCATCTGTTACAGAGTTTAGTCCGACATGCACAAGTGCTGACAGGCACTGTATTAGGGATTTTAAGGAGACAGAGAAAAAAAGAGAGACCTTTGAGGTAGTACATTGGGAAGTGGTATCTTAATATTATGGAATATGATTACTATAGCCCGAAACCAGTTACTAAAATTGTTATATGTATCTTATATAAACTTTACATTAAGGGTTATAAAAAAATGTTGTTCATAAATGACTGCCACCAATTTAGAACCAGACATTTGTGGGATGACCATCCACGTTTTCACCTTTCTTTATAGAGGGTATATTTTACAAACCATTTAAAAAACACACAGCACACACAGGTGCACGCTGTACACCCACACACACTAACATGTCACACAAACCTACACACAAAAACAAGCATAATTTATGTACATGAACAAAAGGACAAACAAAATTCAATAGACGGTTCCATCCGTCTGTCCTGCAAATAATATGGAATGAAGGTATTTTACAATATATTTATTGACTATTGGTACCAACTAAAACATAAAAATAAATACGCAGTGGATCGCGTGTCTAACATAATATTCTTGGTGTTTTTTTATCATTGTTTTGATTTGTTTTATTTGATGTCTGTGCTCTTTCCAGAACCGACTCAAGACCTATGGCAGCGGTGATGATTGTCAAGTGCTGCATGGTGAGAATGAAAATCAATGGAAAGAATGAAGTGTTTCAATACATGACATACCTCTTTGATTCCCAACAGAAGACTTGAAGCGCAATAGATTTTCAGGCATAAGCCCTTTAGAAATCCATTGGTAATTTCAGCCTGATCAATTAGCCACTCAAGTGCATTACTTCCTTACATTAAATTGTTTTGATATGTTGCTGAGGCCAACAATGACAAACTAATTTCAGCAGTTGAGAAGATGTTCATCAACTTAACTTAACTTAATATGTCACTTAGGCTGCCTTCACACAGGTAAAAAGTGATAATGGTTTTTTGGAGACAACATTTCCCAGGCTATGCATATTCTTTACTAGTTAAAAAACGTTGACATTTTTAAGGGAGACTGGGAAGTTTTTTCTTCCGCGTTTTTAACAGTATGGACAGTCTTATTGTTGTTACAATGTCTGCTTCTTTCAGAAAATAGTGTCAGTGTTAAAAATGAGTTGAAACAGTATACTTACAAATAGGACCAGTTCTGGGCAGATTTAAATGGATTACCAATCTCCAGTGGTAAACTGATGATAAGATCGTTCTGAAGAATCACAGAATGGCCTGCGTTGGAGCCACTTAAGAAAAAATAATAATGAGCTGGCAGAGTGAGTCATTTTCCGAAAAAATCTTTTAGATTTATTTCAAAATTAAAACTTCCAAGCTTTAAAGCAGCGAGTTCAGACAAAAAAGAATAACTTTGTGAGCATAAAAGACCAAAAAGAAATTAATGTAACCATAACTTAGGATGTTGGGTTCGCTTTTTCGTGTCCGTTTCCATCCATAAACAAAAACGACTACTGACCAAGTAAAGCCTGGTCTAAAGTTGATGGAAATAATGTTTTCCTATGTTTACACAGCACATTATCCAGATAGTTATATTCGCCTACATACTGTATGTTCACTGTACAATCCTCTACTGACTTTCTGATGTTTGGATGCATAGAAGACACAGAACATTAGATCTTGACGGATCCAGTCAGCATATAATGAGATTAAAGCCTCTGTGTTCGCTACGTAAATGCGCACATGCACCCATCTGTTTGAGGTGCGCAGCAGCTCTCCTCCTCCATTAAATATCATCAAGTTTGATCTTGTGCATATATTTTTTTTCTGGTAAACAAACGCTATCAGTTGCGTGTTGTTTTCTTCTGAAGAGGTCCAGTCGAACAGCTGAACAGGAGACACGTGTGAGGATGTGTGTTTCGACTGCCTAATGACTGCCCCAAATGCAAACAAGTTTCACACATGCCACGGACAGGGTTACCTTTCAAAGCATTGCTCTTAACAGAATGATGATGGAATTTTTGCCGAAATGCCATGATAAATGATAAATCAGCAATTCATTTTATTTGTTAAAAACAGTAATCGCTGTGACACCCAGCAATTAATCCCTTCTCCCCCAATCTCCTTCATGAGTTAAACACAGACTTTGCGGAGAAACGCGAAGAAAGACTCTCCTGTTTATTTTATACTATGATGTGAAGGAAGTTGGTTTGACTGAGCAATCCTTTAACACTGTTTCCATGGAAACGGATTTAACTTTACACGACTACGAAATTTTAAGAAAGTGTAGAACTCAGACATTAGATGGAACAGCACGCATTTTCTTGCATCTGCTCGCTCAACACGCTCTAACAGCAATTGTTTCAGAATTTTCCTTACACCAACATAACACAAACAGAGCATGACACAGAACACAGCATGGCCAATTTTGTGTAGACTGTAGTGCTGTGGGGTTAGTAGGCAGAAGTAGGGAGAGTGAGCTCATTGATCCAATGTTCCTCCAAAGAACTGCCTGCAGGTCAATGAAGCGGGGAGCAGTATGCGCATAAGGACTTTCAACATACTGTACACACCCAGCATTTCAGAGTGAGAGTGGTAGAACTGATTCTGCAACCTGACTTTGGATAAGCAAAAAATGAATGCACTGTTTAATTTTGAAAAAAAATAAAATACAAATCTCACCGACTTTCATTCCATGGCCAATATATTTGCATAGGCAAAAAAGAGGTAAAGATAGAAAATGGGAATGGGAAAGTTAATTTTCTTTGCCAGTCATTAGGCAGCAGACACACACACTGTCACCTATCCGTCTCCTGTAGAACTTGCTGGGAGAGGTTAAAATGTGTCTTCTTTTTGTTGCTCTTTTATAACTTCAGTTAAACAATTTCATACTTTAGCTTGAGCTCAATCACCATGTAGCTGCCAAATACCCAGGGATTCTTTTGTAAACAAAAAAAGGAAATAAGATAATTACTTTTCATCTTTTTTTAAAACTCTTTATATAATCTGGTTTTATCCACTTAATGTCCTACACTATCAAAAGTAGTATCAAAGCTGCATCAGAGGAGAGCCTGTGTCTGTGTAAACGGGTAAGCCAGATGGCCAGACCACTGGTGGAGTGATATGATAATGCACAACCAACTTGCCTGCAGGCTGCCCCTCTGCTTGCGCTGTTTCATAACAGCAATGACACACAAGGACTGATCTGTAAATAGAGCAAAAAACAGCAACAACACACAAGCATTGTTCTGTCAATAAAGCAAAAATTAGCAACAACACACAAATATGGCACACATATAATGCAAATTCAGTGCAATGTTAGTGTGCTCAATGTGTCAGCAACATTAATGTGAGCAATATGTGGACATTTTATGGATCCTAACACAAGTAATGCAACTAAAAGGGCCTGATTATAACAACTGTGATAACCTTGTTCCAACATCAATGGCATAATAAGCATACATATTGAGGCTTAAGGGCATTAACATCCAGACTGTCCCAAATGTCTCCATTAACATGAGAGCAACGTGCGTCAGCTTATTTTGTCTCGTGCATGACCGGTGGCCCAAGTAGGAAAATGTACACTTAAACATAGTTTAATTAAGTTTTCAGAGTCTTTAAAATATAGCCTTTTTCCCCAAAGTCCTTTGATCTGCACTTCCCTGTCTTTGCAATATTGCCGCTCAGGCAACTGCATTGTTCGTCTATATGGACACTTCGATCCTTCTTGGCATTGCTATTTCTTTGTTTTGATGAGTTAATTTCCTGCCGCGCGTCTAATACGTCAAAAGAAAGACTGACAGTATTACGTTACACGTCCCGCCGGAAATGCCTCTTTTGACTCTGCAACACCGGTTCGATGTGTAAGCAGCCACACTGAAGGGCCTTATTTGCTGAGCTTCTTGGTTCTGTGTAACTTAACAAGGGAGGAGAATTGGCACACAATTATCTCTAGGGTGGTCTGAAGAGGACAAAACATCCAGAGACAGTTCAAAAATGTATTGTGGAATGTAGAAATTAGATGAGAATGGCCAGACTAGTTCAAGTTAGTAGAAAGGCAAATCAACAGCAACTCCAATAACCACTCGTTGCAACGCAGGCAAGCAGAAAAGCACCTCTGAATGCACGAAACATCAAAATTTGAAGGAGATGGGCTAAAGCAGCAGAAAAACACATCAAGTGCCAGTCCTGTCAGCTAAGAACAGGAAATTGAGCCAACAATTCGCATAGGCTCACCAACATTTGACAACAGAAGATTGGAAAAAACATTGCCTTGTCTAATGAGTCTCTATTTCTAGTGCGACCTATGGATGGTAGGGTCAGTATTTGGCATAAACAACATGAAAACAATATAGCCAATGTTCTGCACAGCTACAAATACCTTCGGATCCCACAGACAATGTAAATCATGAAGAGGTCATAAGGACATCACCCACAGTCAAGTACCTACGCAGAGTAAAGCAGGTCCTGAAAAGTAAGCTGAATGGTCAGAGCAAGATCCGAGGCATCAACACCTATGCCCTGCTGATGATCAGTTACCCCACTGGTATAATAATTGGGAAAAAGATGGAGATGGAGGCTACGGATATCAAGTAAGGAAGCAAAGTACTCCACACTAAGAATATACACTAAGTAGTAAAATCAAGGTGGAGGAGAAGTGAGCATCAGAAATATTGTCCAAAATGAAATAACAAAGATCCATTAATACATCAGGAAGATGTCCCCAAATGATGACCTGCTAAGTGAATGCCTCAGGCAGCAGAGACTCAATGAGGAAGACGGAGACAAAGAGGGAACATCATGAAGAGACAAATTACTGCACAGCATATAAAACCGACAGATGGAAGAAGAAGGCTGATATCAAGAAAAAAAAACACAGTGGCTGTAGAAGGCTGGTCTGAAAGAAGGATAGAAGCACAAATCATGGCATTTCGGATAGTTGGCCAAGGTATTTGTAGCTGTCCTGAACATCAGCTGTGTTGCCATCATGCAGTTCAACCCCTTCATTTGTGATGTAATGTGGATCAGTGACTCGTTGTCTCACTCATTCCTCGCATACAGCTTGATATCTTCAAAATCCACCCTTTCTGAGAATCTGGCTGAGAGGATTCAGCCCCAGGCTAGCAGAGGGAATTGGGCATCTCTTTATTATATCCTGCACTTGATGCTAACTTGGGCAATTGTCATTGGGTTGGCCTCCAGCTGTCCTTTAGAATCGCTGTCCACAGTCCCAAAGTACTTGATAAATAATGATGCCTGCCTGATAGGATCTTCCATGTTGTGCAGATGTAGAAATTGTTCCTTTATGGGGGTTCTTTGTGTTCAGGACCATCCGACCTTGGGTAAACCAAACTATGGTGTCCAATCTATTTAACTGCTGGTTCATTTTTTGCCACTATTTGTTCATGGAATGCAGTTGGCTTCTTTAGCAAGTAGATGTGGATTATGTCACATCCTGCTGTCCAGCTCTTTGATTCTTAAGACTCCTTTCCTGGAAGTCTGCCATTGTGATGTTTACTGAGTATTGTACTTGTAAGTTGCAAGTTACAAAATGGACTATAAACTGTCAAACTGACAACATGGTGGTGGCTAGTCAACCAGATATCATGGTGGTCAAACAGGAGAAGTACGTAGATGTAGCAATTGATGTATCTCAATTGATAGCAACATCAAGAAAAACGAACACAAGAAGCTCGAAAAATACAAAGGGCTGAAGGAGGAGTTTGAAGAGATGTAGGAAATGAAGGCAAGATTGGTGCCAGTGTTGATCGGTGCACTCAGGGCTGTGACTCCAAAACTGGGAGAGTGTCTTAAGCAGATTTCAGGAACAAGAGCTACGATCTCTGTCTAGAATAGCGCAATCCTAGGAAAAGCTAAAATACTGCACACAATTCTTAGGCTCCCAGCCCTCTGGGAGAGGACCCACGCTTCAAGGAGATACAAGACTGCCCACATGGTGCAAGCATAGAAATAATTATTAGGTACACCCTTCAGCTGCTCATTAATGCAAATATATAATCAGCCAATGACATGGCGGCAATTCAATGCATTAAGTATGCAGACATGGTTAAGATGATCCGCTAACGTTCAACCGAGCAGTATATTGGAAAATATCCTGAAGTATTGGATAGAAAGAAGCAATTAACAGACTGGTACTGCAATAGTACAACAGCTGGTTATGCCTGAATTCATCAAAGATCCATATGGTTTTCACTATCTAAAAAAAACAAAACACTGAGACGGGATGAGATGTATAGAAATGATGGAAAGAGGAGAGTGCTGAAGTGAGTGCTAGACCTACAAAACTACTATTTGCTATTAAAGGTTTGCTGAATTCATCATAGATGCATCAAAAATAACTTTTTGCAAATTCACAGAGGTAGAAAAAGACTTCATCACATGATATTTACAGAGCATCATCTTTGTACAAAAACTATACCAAACCAAAATATAATCCAAAGTTTAGGGTGGAACGAACAGTGCCCTGAAAACAGTGTTCTGTATCAAACTGCTGTTCTATATGGAGAGTATCATTTCAATATGTGAAAGACGATCTAATATCATATATAGTAAGACATTATTCAGTCAAGAGCTATAGCTTTTTTAGATAAACTGTAAAGACTTACATCGGTTGTCCAAACTCAATAAGCCTTTCTAACAAATCATTCACGTAACTTAACATGTAGTGTCAATTACATCTAACCCTGTTGTTAAGTGAACAGGAATAACGTGCAGAGAAAGTGAAGTGTGGTAATTTTTCAGTATCGTGTGCTTGTACAAATATGACGATTGATGGAAAGAAGAAAAATGTACAGCATTTAGACAAAAAATGATTTTTGAGTGAAGAGAACGCATGAGCAGGATAGGTTGTGGAAATAGAGTGCTGGTGATTGTGTTGAGCCATCCACAGTGAGAGTGGGTGTTTTTCCTGCGCTGAGAGAGGGGAAGAATAGTCCCTGGGCAGATAGATGGGAGAAAAAAAAAAAACAACAAAAAAAAACCGCTGCTGTGGCACTGATAAAGTGACTGAGGACCACTACTGCCACACTTGGACAATTCCAGACACAATCTTGCCCCCTCTTTTCTTTTCTTTCCTCTGCTGCCAAGCGCTGTTCTTCCAGGCATAATAATGGCTGTTTCTGTCCCCTGCCTCTCTCTCTCTCTCTCTCTCTTACTCTCTACCCTACACACATACACACATACACACAAACTATACGCTCAAGGATCCGTCAAGAAAAGTAGAAGAGAGCCACTTTGGGACATAGTGAAGCCCTGACAAGCTTTCATTATACAGGCCAAATTAGAGGTTTGTAAACACCCTCCCATGCCAGTCACCCAAGCTCATCCACCTTCACCTCATCTTTCAGGGTTCCAGCCTACTGATTACATTTCCCAGGTCTATCAGAGGAAGGTATCTCTAGAAGCTTGTGAGCTATAAACAGTTCTTGATCTGCACTTGCACATATTCATCGACATTTAAAAATGCCTTCAGTCTACACACCACAGACTCTACAGACTGTGTGTTAGGAAGGGGGTGGCATTAGCACAAAGTTTCACAGTTGACGGCATGCAGATTTGCTGACGCCTATAATAGAATAAGGCCAGTCGGGTGTGCAAGAGTTGACATTGCATGTAGGTGTACGGTCGGGCATCTGCATAAAGAGCCTTTGCTTCCTGCCTCGACAGATTAGAAATTGTGCGTGTATGGATTCAACGCAAATAATGAGAAATGAGTTTTAAAGTGTAGCTCAGGTACTGTGAAAAAATGGACCCTGTCAATATGTGGTCGTGTGTGATGCAGAGAGTGGGGGGAAGGTGTGAGAGAGGGTGTTGAAGGATTTAGGGGTGAGAGAGATAGGAAGAGACAGAGGAAGAGGGAGAGAGAGAATGGGGGATCAGGGGATGACTTTGTTTTGGTTTACTGCTTATTACCATCATAATCCTTTGTCCTGTTTTCCACTCTGCAGTCCGGGCACAACTCTCGCCTTGTTTCTGCGTAAGACACTGTGATTGCCTTGTATTTAAGAAGCCTTCTGTGAGCCTCTGTTCCGACAAATGCTTTTCCAATACCAATCACAGCTGAGTGCACCTCATTTGAATCTGTGAAAGGGGTTTTGATTCCATCAGCAGAATGCTCCTCCAAGCGCGGCACAGACCATTCAATACTGAGCAACGTGTGAAAGCCTCGGAATATTCTCACCTAGTATGCATACACCTTGAAGGGTTTCAGCAAAGGTTGTGTACCCTCTAAAAACCGTGTTGTTCATTAATCCCCCTTTTATTCTCTAAATCGAGTCTCACTAGCTAATGTCCTCTATGACATTTGGAAATCGTAAGCTGCGTATCATGTGACTTTCAAACGTAGCGTTTACCTGGTCATAAATTTTGATAAGGGGGGAAAAGGGCTAATTGTACACCCGGTTCTTGTATTTGTGCCACCTGGTCCTCATTTGATGTGTCTGCATTTTGCTGAATCTGAGCAGCAGCAGCAGCTTGTTGACCTTCAAACTTATCAGTGCATATCTTTTGTCAGAGCACTTGCCTATCGTTTGGTCTGTGAGGAGTTTGGACAATGCACACAAATTAAATTATTTTGTAAATCCCATTGCTTGATTGCTTGAGAGCCACTGCGAGTTCTTCACCATTAATGGTGAAGGACCTCCTGATTCCCAAAGTCATTTTCTTTTCATTATTCAGGCATGTATTAGCACTTCTTGTTGTCTGTACTTACAGTAGATAACACCCTCCTACTAGACTGCCATACAACACAGTTGGGTGAGGCGACAAACAGGTCATGTGCGTCCTCTTCTCCATGTCACTGTGTCTCTTGTATTGTGTTTAAATACAGTTAGGTCCAGAAGTATTTGGAAAATGACATGGTCTTTATCGTTTTGACACTGTAAACCCTCCCAATGGATTTGAGATGGAACAATCAAGATGTGATCAAAGTTCAGACTTTCAGCTTTAATTTAAAAGGTTTCACAAAAATATGGCATTTACCATTTACTTATTAGAGCCATTTTATGCAGAGTAAACCCCATTTTCAGGGGCTCTAATGTATTTATACAAACCAACAATACTGTAAATATAACCATAGTATTTAAGATTTGGATAGAAAATATATTGCAATCAATGACTGCCTGACGTCTGGAGCCTAGGGATATCACCAAAGTCTGAGGTTCCTCCCTGGCAATGCTTTGCCAGGCCTTCATTGCAGCCACCCTCAGTTGCTGCTTCTTTTTTATTCAATAACTGAAAAAAATCTCGAGTTACTTTCGCAGTATGTTTAGGATCATTATCCGTCTGTACTGTGAAGCAATGTCCTATCACTATTGTAGCATTTGTCTGAATGTGAGCAGGCAGTATAGCCCTATGCATTTCAGAATTGATCGTTGTATTTCTGTCAGCAGTCACATCATCAATAAACACCAGTAAGCTTGTTCCTTTGGCAGCCCTACATGCCAGTGTCATAACGCTGCCTCTACCAGTGCATTCTTTCTTTTTCTTTTGATAAAAAATGTGTCATTGTCCAAATACTTCTGTAAGTATTGTAAGTAGTTGTAAGTAACTGTTAAGTTGAGCCCTGTATTTGTGCAACTCAAATTTCACCTTGCTTTCTAGATTTTTTTACATTTCATTATGACAAATAACAAAATGTGTTATTGAATCATAAATTGCTTGTGTATAATCTTTATCCTAAAGCTCATTCCAGCTCAATGCACAGACGTGGTGATACGACCCAAAACCCCAGATAAGATAAAAGTTACAATCCAGCACTGTCATCATACATGGAGCAGGTACATAACACACTTTTATTCAACTACTGTGGAGCGAAGCAGCGGCAACTTAATAACAACAGCCTGCAATCATTAACCTAGCTGATCATATGATATGCTAAATTAATTGCTGAAGGAATAAAAAGAAAAAAATTTAAAAAAAAAAACAGTGCAAAGTGTGCAATACAAGGTATGCACTCAATGTTATTATATGTGAAGGGTCACTTCCCCTTTGGGTGGCAAACACAATAGTCAGCATCTGCTACGATACATTCACATGAATGAAATTGCTGAAGCAGTACAAAGACATTTTGCAGCAGATTGCACAAAGAGATTATGATTAAATGCAGGCACAACTTTTTTATGTACGGCTGAAGGTTTAAATGAAAATAGAAACCTTTTCTAATTGTTATCTAATGTGAAAAAATATGGTAATACAGTTAAACAGAACCTAAACTTCAGCCTGTAAGTTATAATCAATAGGTTCAATGAAAGCATTATAACATAATAACCTTAATGAATGTAGGAGTTACTGCTGGACTATACGGCCAGATGAACTGGCATTGAAGTGCAACTACTGTATGTGTTCTGCACAACACTTCTGGTTAGAATTTTTCTGAATAAAAGAATTGCATTTTGTCCTTATACCAACTAATAAACACAGTGATTTATTTAACCCATAACAAATGAGCAGTGGGCAATGTAGTTTGAAAATGTTTTTTGTTAATAAGAAAAATTAAATGATATGATCAAAAGGCCAGAATGCAGACCAGACAAAACTCTAACATTTCTGGCTATATTTCAAACAAAAACAAAACAAACAGTAACATAAATGATTGTAAAAAGAAAATGTCCCCGAGCAAGTAAAAGTGTGTCAATTAATAGGGAAATTGGGGAAAACACTACACAGCAACGCTGATGACAGTAGCATTTTTCTCTTTTATCAGCTGATAACAGAGAAAATCATAGATTTGTAATGCATGACCAACCCTTTTCCCAATCTCATTTTTGTTTTAGAATCAATAAGGAGTTTGACGCTAATCCCAAACACCTGCAGCCTTCTCACAGTATTGTACTTCAGTAATATTTCAATAAAAAAAAAAAACTTTTCAAAAATGTCCTGTTTTCACTCCAGGCACTCAGAGAAAAGCAGTGTGAGAATGTACATGTACTGAAGGAAGTACAACTTTTTTTGGCTTATAAAAGGCCATTGTTAAAGTCTAGCAAAAAAATAAAATAAAAAAAATGTCAACGTTAATGTTTGGATTCAGGAACACATTACGAGGAAAAAGGTAAAATCTCATGTATCAATAAATAAATACAGCTATCTAATTGTTCACCAAATTTTAATTTAAAATTTGAATTGCTTTTGCAGATCCTGGATATTATTTAATTCAAGTTACCATACAATGTATTATTAGGTGATAAGGTTTGGCTGTAAAAAGTACTTTTTAGTGCCAAAAAATGGAAAAAAAAAATACTCGATATAATTACAAAAGGAGGACTTCTTAACCAGCTATTGAGTGGAAACAATGAAAATGCTGCGACACAAAATGAAATGTCAGTGCAGTCCAAATACGCAACTTGTCGACTGCATACATTTTTTCTGTTATATCAAACATAATTTCATGGTTGACATAGTGGAAGAGGATTAACGCCCAATTTATATACCTTTAAAGGAAACACAGACAGCTAATGCTGTAGCTTCTAATCCTCCCAGCACTCCGTTATGGATGTGTTCAGTCTGCTAGCTTGACTCCAAATGTACTGGCTGGCCTGGATAGCTGATGACTTAAGTAGTGACTGAGGGAGTCTAAAGGCTACAGGGAAATCAAGAGTTGTTGTACTGAGCAGCCAAGAGAGGAACTTGACAGTGTCAAAGGATTATGTACTGTGGGGCTAACAATACTAATAGCACTTCTTTTGCATTACGATAATTGCCAAGACAAAATTGCCACCTAATTTCTCCCTGTTTCTAATTATTAGGCTCTTCAACGTAAGCAGGCAGTGGGAGCAGAGCATAGGCAGGCAATTAAACTCCTGCAATTATGACTCTATTGTGAAGCTCAGCTTTACCAAGGATTTGTAGGGCAGAGACTGATTGCGCTCCGATGCAATTAAATACAGGATAAATTTGGTGTGGACCTGTGAACACATATTTTAAAGATCAGTCAAACAACCCCTCATGAGGCAGAACAGAGTCTGTTAAGGAGGTCACTTGGAGGAGTGTAACCTATTGAGTTATATCTGTTACAGTACCTATCCTGAATTTGCGTTGCTGCAACATAATTCTAACTGTGGATCCAAGGGAAAGAAAAAAACATTTGCATAGAGAGCATGTTGGATTAGTGTTCCTCATCTTCCTTCTGCATGTCGGTGTGAGCAGTGACCTGATGCAAAAAGTGAACGCTGGCAAGTTTAGAGCTATAAACTACGAGGATGAGCATAACCATCTGGAAACACGACAGTGACAGGATAGTGTATATGAGACACTTGGGGAAGAAAGAGGACCTTTCCACTGTTTCTGATTTTGTAGAACAGAAGCCACTGGTCCAGTGTACTATTGCTAAAAAACTGACCTGGGATCCCAAGGATGAAAATATATATTGATTATATTGATTACAGAACTGTTTTAAGGAAGATCCACAGCTTCAATCAGTATGATTTTAAATAGAAGACTAGATTAGTACAGATGAGTCAAATTCTGCAAGTAAAAAAACAAAACAAAAAAACACACAAACAAAATATAATTGAGAGAATAAAACCTAAAGCTTGTCCATGAGCTTTAATACCAACTAATCAAACAGCACAAACTGAAAAGCAAGATTAAGTACAACCAATTGGGAGGTCGTCTGGGGTAGGAATGGGACAAAATACGATTTTATTGGGCATCACGCAAAAAAAACACACACAATAATTGTTATTTTCCATTATCCAGACAATTGTAAATTGGAATAATCGTGAGTATTTTCACCAATGACTTGAAAATATAGTCCATCTCACCAGCATATAATAATGATATATTCTAAACTGACACAGGGGGGAAGCCAGAGTCTGCATGTTTCCAGTTCTTCTAAATGTTAAAGTAACATTGCTAAAGGCTTAGCTTAGCCATTGTATCATCCCATTGAAAAGGCATTAATCTGATATGGCGAAATACTCTGGGTTTGCATAATAAAGAATGTCAGAAAAAGACGAGAGACAGCCTCCTGCAGTACCTGCGGGAGGAAAGTATCTGCCCAACGGTCCAGCTGCATCTTTGAGCAGTGAATATGTCCCACCCAACTGCTGCTGGTGCTCGAGCTGCATAGGCAGTTGTTTAGCCTTACAGAGCAAATGTGGATGCGTTGTACACATTCATATTTTACATTTTCTATTTTTATAATGTTCTTCCAGACCTCGCTTTGCTTTAGCTGACATAGTGAAACTTACTGGAATGAAGCAACATGTGGTGGTGTTTGACACATGTGGCACATGCAAGTTTGAGCTCGACCATGCAGCAAATCACAATCATTTTATTTTGTTAAATTTCATATTGTTAATTTTCCATTGTATGTATGGACTCGAGGAATCACGTGCTCATGCCCATCCCAAATAAAAAACCAACACAGATCAGCTATAGTCCTTGGAAGTATAGACCATCAGCCTCTTGTCTGCTTTTACCTTGATAATAGGTTCTCTCCACACAAACTGGGTGCACACATACACATCAACACAATGTTCATACAATGTTGATGTGTTTGTGGATTAGCACAGGAGAAAGAGAGATGGGATGAAGACGTACAGGTGACAGGGAATGCATAAAAGGGAGAAAAATTCAGGAAAAATGCTACTAAACTCTGTAAGACATATATTACACATGGTTGATGCTAGAACAAAGCTTACTAGCAGGTCCAATTTCAACATGTCATATCACCATCTTTCCCAATGTGCTTATATGTTTTCGAAATCTTATTCATGGTAAGTATAAAAGCACGGGACACACTTACATGTAAAACAAGAGCTGTGTATTTCATTCTGTGAGGATTAAGTATTAGAGTCACCATCACCAGCTTCATGATGACAAAAACAAGTCCAACTACAATCCCAGACTGCTCCTGCATTTTATCCGCATGCATCAGCAAATGTCAACTGTACCCGTGAAAAATAAACTACAGCAGCAGGTTATTTTTATTGCTCTGCTGTGTCCTGTAACCTGACTTAACAGCAGTTGGTGAATATGAATGGATTTGTGTTCAGACCTCTTTGCACAGAAGAGCTGCTGGGCAAGTTTGTTAAGAAACGCTAAACTGGACTGCAATTGTTTGAAATTGACAATGGTGAGTTTGACCATTCTTACATAAAACAACACTGAACTAGTATTTTTAATGATAGGGTCAACTTGAAAAATTTCGATGTGATCATGTTTTGCATTATAGTTTAATGCTTTTTGCTCACTGTAGTCTACTCTGCTACTAATGTGTTCTGACCTTTGCCTTGTCGGTCTATTAAGTTTTCAGAACAAAATATCAATATCTGCTGTGGTTTATACATCGTTCTGTGTGTCCAGTTTGGCTCACACTAGTGGTCTCATTAATTGCAATGTTATAAGCAGAAATTTAAAATTAAATATTTAAATTTAGAATTGCATATATTCCATTTTTATAATATTTCTGGTTCATTAAATGGCATATTGATTTATTTATTGTTGAGTTTGGCTGTTTCACTCCTCCGACCAAACCAAGTTACAGGAGTAAATTTAAATGCAAAATCACTATTATGATACTTAAAATTTGGAGTAACAACTAAGAACTTGGCGTTCTCACCATCAACATTAGCTCTGTCTGTTGCCCTTGATGTTAATGCTGGTTTGTCATTTTCATGATGTGACATATCTGTTCGGTGTGTCTTTGAACATACAGCAAGTAGCACTATGCTCCTACGTTTAAAGTTACAGAATAAGTAAAAAGTTGCTCTGACAGATTCATGTACTTTTCTTCTTTTCATTTGTTTCAACAATGCATATTAATTCATGATTCAATAGGTCACAATTCTTCTCCGAAAGTCTATTAATGCGTAGCCCGAGGCCAAGAAGAACACAATTGTGATTATCAGCTACCGCTGGCAATTTAAATTAAAGACAGTGTGGTTAATCAAACTGTGCACAATAATAGAAAAAATAAATAAATAAATCAACAAGGTTCAGTTTCAGCCAATTCAGTTCAATTCTAAACCAAAAATAAATAAATATATGTATACATACAGTACGTATATATCACCATCTTACCGTATGGTACTGGTTCAAAAACATCAAAACATTTTCACTTATAAGTCCCATAAATCGAGGTTTGTGGTATCTTTTGGCTACCATTTGATTTCTTTTTTTTTTTTTTTTTTTTTTTTTTTTTTTTTTTGTCTTTAACATCATTTTTGGTAGTATTCTATACATTCATGCCACTTCTGTCCCCCCTTCTACCTCCAGCTCCATTTATTTAATGCCCTTACCTTCTCTCATTCATATTGCTCTCCCTCCAGCATCTTCAATGAAAGTTTTCTGCCACTTTCTGAGGCACATCTACATTGCAGTGCCAAAGGGAAAGGAAGTTGTTGGAGAAGTCATGTGCTTTAAAAAATAGACAGAATCAGAACCAGCTATTTACCACAATCATGGATACAAGGGTGGCTTCACTTCATGCATCATTTAGTATATTACAACTATTTTATACATTTATTTTCTTGACTTTGAAAAAAAAGCCCATTTAAATGTCCAAAAATTTAATAAAAACACAACCATTTGTACCTCAAATTGCTCAAACAGGAAAATCACAGAGGGTCATCCATGCCTCCATCCATGCCTCTGAGCCTCGCATTATTAATGGCGTCATCATTTTTCCTCTTCTCACTCTATTTCCCTTCTGATAGTGGGGCCTGCTTCATCGTGTTGTGCCATGTTTCTGTAATTGCTCCAACAGCCTGCCTTATGCTGAGCATATAGTTTTTTTGTGTGTGTGAGTGTGTCTCAATCCAATGGATGTGCTCATGTTTTTTAAGTGTGTGTGTGTGTGTGTGTGTGTGCATTGCCGTCACCTCAGCAAGGCCAGCTGTGAGTTTGTGGGGCAGAACCAAGCCGCAGGCGAGCTCCACACAGAGCAAAATGACAGCCTCCAGGCCACCATTGGTTGATGACCGGGAAAAACACTTGCAGTTAATGTAAAGTGAGCGACTGACTGTCACAGCGAGGCACTGCATTTATGAGCAGCCCTGACAACAGCACAACAAGCCCCTCGACAACTGGACTCTGCAGCGCTCCGAAAAACAACAAAAGCGAAGCCCCCCAGTTCTTAGGAGCAACCACTTTCAACATTCAAAGTAAACACGGGGGCCGAGGACCAAGAAGAATCAGACACAAGCACTACTACTGTATTTGTCACAGCGTTCTAGAATAGATGTTTTTTCTTTGCTTGAATTCTGATCAGCGGGAAAGAAAGCCGACAATACATTTCAAAGGATGACAGGGCAGTGAGAGTGCAGAACAGAATGCCTAGGCTGTCACATATGCCAACTAAGGTCAGCTAAAGTGAGGAGTAAGTGTTTAGAGAGATACAGGAGCAGAGGCCAGCTCTGTTGAGGGGGGGTGAAGAAGGTAGCGACCAAGCAGCAATACCACTGCCTCTACCCATCATAAAATGGAGCCATTTAGAGGAAGAAAAATCCCCACTCTGCTCAAGAACGTCAGTACAAGGCACTCAAGACACTGCAGCAATGGTGGTATTAGTAATATTTTTGTCTTTGATGGGGAAATTTGTCGTGACTCTCTCTGACACCTTTTTCAGAGCCTCTGTATTTTTAGTCAGAGGTTAAATTGCCTAATCTATCACATTCCTGCCAGCAAACAGATTCCTTAAGTAAACGGAGAAGAAAATAAATTATGTGTTAATATCATGTAGTAGGGATAGATGATTACAGAACCAGTTTTACTATCAATTTTAATCTCTGTGTGGATAAATCAGACATCTTTTACCCCCTGCCCTCTTGCATTGCTTTCTTCCCTCCACTTGTACTAACACACACATGCATGCACACACACAAACAGTTTATTATGCAGTAACATTACCAGATCCCCTTAGGCAGCTGTGCATCTTTGTATGACTGATGAGGGTAATTTCTCCTAAACAACAGAATGATCACTTCGGTGGTGAGCACCACAGACCATCCCTCCTCCCCTGTCTTCCCTCGCTCCTGTTGTCTTTTTAGCTTACAAAAAAGGCAAGCTAAAGAAAGACATTTGCTACTACATCCCCTGCTACTACATCACGTCTGCAATAGTTCCAGTGCAGATAAATGGCTCCCCCGAACCAAAAATAAGAGATTATGTAAATAATAATAGTAATCACTATGGCTATAGCTCAATCTATTGATTCTTCAATGCTGATTCTCATTCACAGTCTGCTAAAAATGGCATTTAAATTCCATCTCCATTTTGCCAGTTGTAGCAGGAGATGAAGGGCTTTTTCATATTTTTTCCTTGATTACCATAGGGAACCTATATAACACACATGCCACTGTGAATTAGCCTCACAGTAAGGACTGCCACGGTAAGTTCATACCGTCTGTGTAGTATGTGCACCATGGGATATACAGAACAGAGTGTCATTAGGACTCTGCCTGTCTCTCTTGGCCTCATAGGTTCAGCCTCAGTGGGCTGTCTTTACCCGTTCTCCCTTCTGTCAGTCACACACAAAAACAAATCCACCTGTCGACCAGGAGACTGGGCTTAAGAGGGCAATGCTACAGCTGTTTGGGCCTGACTCGGTGCAGAAGGGAACAAGTCAGTGGCCTCCACTGGTGATAGAAAGCCCATTAAAATGTTCATAACCCTGCCTGCCAGTCTCATCTTCTCACCTGCGCAGATACGCCACACTAATGATGACAGTCACTATTAATACAGCACCTTGAACATAAAAGTCACGCCTCTGTGCTTTTTGTGGTTCTTGTGTCCTTCACAAGGGTTCTCCAACCTCGTAACAATATAACAATCCAAGCTTTAAGAGACGGATATTCTTGCAGCGTCACTTGATTGCTTCAACAATGAAGCTATTAATGCTGTGTTATGTAAATTGCAATGGTCACAAACATCTAACAGGATGAAGGCTAATTACAGTGCAATTTAATGCCTCTGACTTTAAGTGGCTCTTTGAAGGATATTTTCAATTATAATAGAGCTAACGTGATTCATTTTTTCATAGCTGAAAATGCATTTTTAAAGGCTGACTAAATCTCTATTCCAGAACTCTGTTTAATCAGTCATATACATTGAACACTGGAATGTCCTCTACAGAGATTGACAAAGTTGCCTGGGGATCAGTGTTCTAGGCTTTAAAGAGACACAGTAGCCCTGCCCTTCACATTTTCCTCAGATGGAAAGCTTTAGTTGTGGAGTGGAGGGCGTTCGTTTGAAAGATGAAAAGACCTGCGCCTTTAAGAGGGCTGTCTCCCCTTTCCTTCATGCTCCCCCTCAACCACACAGACACTCCTCCTGTGAGCATTTGTGAGGCAGCTCCTGTCCCTTATGTCTCTTTGTAGGAAACAGAATAGACTTCCCAGAGCAACACTGGAGCTAGGACATAGCTCTAGGGAGGACACCTCAGGCACAGCTCTCCAATCCTGCAACCCTGGCCTCAACAACTGCGAATGCCCATTTGAGTCAAAGGAGAGGAGACCTCGCCCCTTCTCAACCTGGAGTAAAGCATCAAGAGGTCTGGTAAAGGAGGTGGAACAACTGGACAAGAAGTCAATTCTGAGCTGAAGGTGACATATTCTGCAGACCAAAATCAACAGCGCTGGACTGGACTGCTAAGAAAAAGGTGGAGTCTTGATACAGGCTTTTAGTTTCTCTTTAGAAAAGTTTTGTTAAAAAGAGCTGAAAGCATTTTGTATCTTTTGCAGATATTATGGACAGAAACGCAATATGAAATTCAAACAAATGAAGGAAAGATGATAATGTAGCTTATTTTTATCCATCTACAGAGCACTTTCCAAAGAGACATTTGTGGTATGAAATTGAGACGCTCTTTAAAGAACATCTTGAATGGTCCCAGTAGTGTTCTTAATTCACCAGCCAGGCGTTTATCTTATTCCTGCAGCTCTTTCGGAAAGGGAGCATTAAAGACTTCACTGAGAGTGCTCTTGGGGAGTGAAAAATATTTCTTACATGAAGTCTTGAAACTTTACAGCTGTTGACTGGAGGGAGGGAAAATTGCCACATAAGAAAATGACGATCTCTTTTCCACATGGGAAAAGTGTCTGTGTGGACTAACACTGTGGGGGCGCACTGAGGGCAGAAGAAATGTTCAAAGGGTGCAAAGTGGTCAGCGGCCAGAACAAGTACCTCACTGGAGACGCTGTCAGGCCCCACCCCGGACTAGACATACACAGATCAAACCAATTGGAGAATGGGGCGACATCAGGGACCTGCTCTGCCCACCAGGAACAAGCATACAGCAAGGCTGGTCAGTCAGCGGCGGTGAACAGTGTTTCCAGCCCGCTGAAATTACTACCTGTGCCTCCCCCCGCACTCAAACTAGGGCAAGAAGGGTTCAAGAAAGTCTGCCGAACTGAGGAGGACAGTCCCTGTCCCTTTCCAGGACTGGCCTCTGGGGTGCTGGAGATGCGTGTGAAAGAGGGAAGTAAGATCCGCAACTTAATGGGATTTGCCATGGCGCGGATGCAGGGAGAGATGGGTGTAAGTGATGGCGGCCTCAGGCAGGTAGTTTTCACTGGGTCAGGCCGTGCAGTCACCAAGACCATTACCTGTGTTGAGATCATGAAACGAAAGGTGGGCTCTTTGCATCAGCTCACCAAACTGCAGTACAAGGTAGTGAAAGAGGTGTGGGAGAGTACTGAAGGGGGGACATCCGAAATGACAGTCCACAGGACTGTGCCCTCGATCAGCATCCTTCTTTCCAAAGACCCGCTAGATCCCCAGGAACCAGGCTACCAGCCTCCGGAGACTCTCAGTGCATTGTGGGAGGAGAGAGAGGGATCCGAATCTTCCTCGCAGACAGCATGCAAGAGACCCCTTGGACCTCTGCCCTACAGCAGTTTCCCTAACTGTAAGAGACCGTGTTTGGGAGAAAGAATCTCAGTCCACCCGCCTCACTGACCAGCTGAACCAGCGTCAAACAGTGGAGAGGATTGAATCAGTGGAGGTCATTTGGCGCTGCCCTTAACTCTAGCACAATGCTGAGACAATCAGAACACTCATTCAGACAGAGCAGCGCTTTCTCAGAAGAACTGAGCACCAATCCCAGCGTCCAGAGGTCAGTTTGACTGGGAACTAAAAGCTTGCCTCTGTTCATACAGCATTCAAGGGAAGTGTTTATCAGCATGTCCAACATGGTCTCTCACGTCCACAAAACTGTGAAGTGTATTACCATGCTATTAAATCTATAACAGATTTGCATCCTATATCAAACTGACAAACAAAAAGCCATGAGTGACACAGACAGGTTCTAGATTCCTGCTTGCAGTAAACTATAACATGTGGACAAAAATCATTTCACAGCATCATGTTATAATATTGCAATCATGTCTATTTTCCTTGTTCGTACATGTAGCCTCTAAAAATACACAATTTAGACCCAAGAACATAAAATACGAAGCAGCTTAAAGCCATTGATGGTATGATAAATGCGAAACATACTGATTTTATTTATCTGATCACTAATTCTCATGAAAACAAAATTAAATAAATTGTTTTATTCCCAATGGAATTTTTGTTCTGTATTTCATCATTATCACTCGCACATCACTGAATCTGCAAAACTCTGATTGAACGGAAAATCACAGTATACTGATATTTTGATAAGAATAACCGCAGTGAAATTTGTCTGTAGAAAAAGATGATTTAATGACAAAGCTGTTGATAAGACACGGCTCCTAAACCAGCCCAGTCTGACAGATAGGCCTAGGGCAGAAATACAGGCACAGATTATCATTAAGATAACATAACATAACATCACACAACACAGTGGAGAAAAGGATTAAAACTAGGCTTGACAGAGTTTCATGCAGCACTGTTCCTGCAAAATATGAAACCAGGGAAATATGCAGCTCCTTTCCGTTCAGCCAATAGAAATAACCACCCAACCACCACGTCAATAGCGCAGTTTACTTTTTCTATAATTTCACAAAATAACAGAATGAACAATGTGGTTTAAAAGGAGATACGTATTCACAGTGCACTATGCAGTTGTAATTGACTTTCATTTACTTGAAATGGCTGCAGATCCCCTCCAGTTTAAATTTTGTATGCATTACACGTCTACATTTTCACACCATTTCAGTTGTAAATAGGTAAATCTTAATACTTGCTATAGCCTAACAGGATGCTGCAGACATCTCTGGCAAGTGGATCAAAAATCATTTACAAGTAAAAGGCACAGTGGTAGTGGATTAAGGATGTTTTTCTTAAAAGAGGAGAAAAGAAAACAAATGTTGCAGAAAATTACTTTCTCTGTGTTTGTACGAACGTTTCCACTTAATCAACTATATCCTTTGGGGATAATAACTTAGACAAGGGAAACCTGGTCTTAAGCATTTACTGTTGATCTTAATGAAAATCTGCTAACACAGATGTCGGCCTCCAAAGTAAATTAATCAAACTGACTCCCTAAAAGGGGAAGACAGTCCTGTCGCAGCTTAAACTGGAGAAAAGGAAAGTTAACCTCTATTTCATTAGCATTTAAATTCATCTTTCAAAGGAATACAAAACCTAATATTTCATATAGTGGTCAGTCCAAACTCTAACGGCAGACAGAGTGATTAACCTCCCTCTTGATCTTATTAAATCAGTCAGAGCACAGCAAAGCACCCAAGGTTGAATAAGAAATGCTGTGACTGCATTCCTTCACATACGTAGCAAACTGTGTCCTCAACACTGCTGAAAGGTGATCATGTTGTCTAGTTATCAAAGCCTTCACAGCTTTCTCCCAAGAGTCTAGGACAGTCAGCTTGTGATTCGAGTCAAAAAGATATAATGTACTAAAAGTACATTTCAAATGGACCTGCATCAGTTATCAGGCAATAATAAATCTAGTGAAATTTAGTGAAAGTAATGAGGGATACCAGCATAGTGTACCTGACCGAGACAACAGACAAAACGATCTGACAAAAGCATTATCCTGGAGTTAAATCTAATGCGGCTGGCATAAAAAGGCATTGGTGGAGGATTCAATAAGGTACATCACAAGAATGTGGACAAGGTTATTCACATGCTGAAAGTTCATTTTGCCAAGGATCTTTGTTTTCAAACACGCAGTCGAGGTGGATTTGGAAGAGATACGGACCGTGGTCACAAAGATAGCATTTCTATTACCTTGTACAATATGTACTCTAAATATTTAAACCAAGTGCAAAAATGTTCCAAACAACTACTCTCTATAAATAAAATAAAAGGCAAGCAATTCATTAATTCAATTGAAGGAGAACTACTTAACTAATTGTACATAAAGAATATTTGTGTTAGACATTGAGTAACACTGACATTTTCCCGCTACTGTGAATACTGTTGAATTTCATCGAAATGATTATTTCAAGGTGATGATGCAGAAAAAAATGAAACCTCACCTATTAGATTATTAAGTACTAAATTGTTACATAAATTTAATTGATAATAAAGTTGATATTACATTATATTATATTATTAGTTAAGTCGCTTATTCAAAAAAAAGACAATGTAGGAATTACACATTAGTAAAAGAACAATACAATGTTAACTTTAACCCTAACTGTCTATGTGATCATAGTCCTCTTAAGGTGGACACAAGAGTAAAACTTCTGTTTACCGAAGCCAATTAGTACACACACTGAATGTGAATAAATTCATTTTGAAGTTAGCATAATTAAAGTGTTGGCACTCTATTTTTCCCCGCCTCTGCCACTGCAGCAGATGAGAGTGAGGTCTCCGGGATGGTGTGGGAGTTCGCTATCTCCCAGCCTCCAGATGGCTCCGTCTTCTCTTATCTAGAAGAATGGGCGCTGCCTCAATTTTTCAACTCGCCTTATCTAGGAATCCTTTAAATTGAATATTTACTGGGCCTATGTTTTCTGCCTGTGTTAGCCCTCTGAAGTCGACATTCCTCTTGCATGTCGAGACAGGCCAAAGGTTTTTCTCACTCATACGTTCTCTTTGTCCGCCTTATCAAGTAATGGGACAATGATTGATTATGTGATTGTCAGGAGACAATAGAAGGTTACACAGTAAAGCAGAGACATTATTAATGAATCCCCGCAGAAGGAATATGTTCAACAATAGAAAAATTAACATTACCCAAACATGACATTGGACAAACGTCCATTTTATGTCAGGAACAAAACATATTAAATGAATCATTTTCCGAACAGTCACTTGTTTCCTGCACCGTGTACACTAGAGGTTAAGAGAACACTTGAACAGCCACTGAAAACATCTTAATGCAAAATGAAGGGCTGTGGTCTATCTGCATAAACAAGCCGTGCCACAGCCTGGTAAGTGTCTGGAAATGTCTTTTCAAAACCATTTTGTGAAATGCCTCCATGTTGGATTAATCAGCGCAGCTGAGGATGTAATTGCTGTGCTAAAGTCAAAGCTGCAAGAGCAGATAATGAACACTGACTACAGGGCTGCCAGAATCCCGTGCGAAAGAAATTAGAAGTTTTGGGACCAGAATGAGTTCAGCATTCTTTTCAAGTCCAAAATAAAAATGAGGGCATACTGCACTGACACTGAATTAAAACTAATACAAACTAAATCTATGACATAGTGAATATTAAAATAGGTTTAGAGGTTAGAGAGCTAGAGATTTAGTGATCGCTGCATTGCGCTATTTACAATTTAAAAGGACAATGAGTAAAAGTGACATTGGATTTTTATCAAGCTCCTCAAATACGTTTCAAAGCATTAACTAGTACACATGTCTCTCATTTCTGTGTATTTTAAAGTTATTTGATTAATTTGCTTTGATTAAGGGATTGGCATACACGGGTGATGAAGAATACAGGGGATTTTTTTCTGTCTGTTGCTGCCCCCTGGTGGACAAATAAGTTCAAAGTCAAATGCAGAAAAGTATACTGCATCTCCCTCTACTCAACATCGCTGTTACTGTTTGATTTGACAGGCACGTACGGTTATGTGAAACAAAAATGTAGATTTTTTTTTAATATGTGATTAATTTTTAACTATTGTTATACTTAAATGCACTATTTTTAATAAAGCTTGAATAAAGGAACAAACACACACACATGTGAATACGTTCTGTATCAACAAATGATCTTTTAAAGTCTTTTACAGTAAGGACGGATGGAGGCGAGACATTTGACACTTTATTATAAGCAAAATAAACACTACTGGCTGAGCTGGAAGCAAGGAGATTTTTTTGTTTTTTTTTTATGGTTTACACATACGTATTAAAACGGCACTGAGAAGTATCCATATTACTGTGCAATCACAAGTTTATTGCATAACCATTGAGACGAGGATTTGTTTTCAGTCTGTTTGTCGGCAGGAATATGACAAAAAAAACCTACAGGCCCGATTTTTATGAAACTTGGTGGAATAGTGTAGGCCGAGGAACAGATTAAATTTTGGAGAGAATCTGACGACAAGACATTTTGCCCGGAATAAATGCCATACTTCCTGAAATCCATTACATAATAGCAAAGTTCAACAGTGACAAAACAATTTGGGGGTTAGGTTAATTGGTCACTCTAAATTGCCCGTATGTGTGAATGTGAATGTGGATGGTTGTTTGTCTCTATATGTCAGCCTGTGATGAACTGGCGACTTGTCCAGGGTGACCCCCACCTTCGCCCGAAGACGCTGAGATAGGCTCCAGCTATAATCACAATCCAGATTGCTGAGAGTAAAGCAGCGTGGTTTCATCTCCACACGTTTTAAACCATTCAGAATGACAAATTCTAGAAGATGACAGGGTGAGTATTTCATAGACACCACAAATTGAAAAATTAAAAAAAAAAAATTGCCAGTTGGAGTACCACAGTTGAGGTTAAAGTTTATATTACTGGCACTTCCTTTTTCTTTTTAAAAAGGTTAAATATTTAAATGTTGTTGATTTCCTTATAATCACTGTTTCTCTCCCAAAGGTTCTCCATTTCATTTAAGCTGTAGTCGATGAGTTTGAGGAGAGAGAGGACTCAGGCCGCAGACCTGACTGAGCTGCACTCTTGCTCTGCCTAAAAGCTCTTCCCTGCAGGGAAAACTGCAGTGCAAGCAATTGGGGATCAGTCTACCCTTATGGTAGGGAATGATCTGTTTTTTTTTTTTCATCACCAGTAGTCCTTTCTCCGCCGTTAAGTAAAGCTCCTGCTTTACGAACGTAACGGGGGGCTTGCTCAATGCTCACTCATGACAAATGACTGAAACTCGTTAGATGCTCTGATTAGTTTCCGTGTGGGAAGCAACTCATTTTTGCAAACAGCATTAGGAGCAATAGGCGTGACCAGACTTTTTTTTTATAGACTTTCACAGACATCTGTCTCATGTATAAGTGTCAGGAAATTGTGATCAATTTAGCAACTGTGACAAAAAGTTATTTTTCATAAAAGTTATCTACTGCAGCTTTCAGGGTGTTTTTGAGAAAATCTGCTTACTAAACTTTCACCTGATAGCTACCTTTAAACAAACAGCAGCTAGCTACTCTAATTTGGCTAAAGTTTCCTTATCAAGCTGCTGAACGTGAGGGATTTTTATCTCTTGTGCTGGCAGTCACATTTCATACCAAGGTCAATGATAAGACTAAATGCTTTGGTTAATTTGAATTCAAACAGTATCAGTTTGGGGTCCACTTCGCACAGTGGGAGGAGCGGTAGAGTAGTATCAACACAGTTGTGATTACTCCACTTAAGCAGTAGGGTACCCCAATCAGAGCCCAGTCATTCTCCTCATTACAGACTAAAAGGCCAAATCTCAGTGGGTGGACCGCTGCATCAGGCTTTGTGTCCTCCCGCTGGAATTAATTGAAATTCATTTGCGGCACCCCGATGATCCCCGTCAAGGTCACATTTGTGCGATCTACCTTGTATTCGTTAAGGACACAAACACATTCAAGCGTGAAAGCATGTCAATGCACAGGTCACAGTCCATTTGAGCGGATTTCATGCATTCATTGGCAAAAAAACCCCCAAACAAACAAACAAACAAAAAACATAACAAAAGAAAACAATTTGTACAATCTTCTAATCAAATGTCCTTGTTCCTCACAAACAAAGCCTGACCTCTCCCAGTCCTTCGTCTATGCTAACAGAACAGCACGGCTACAGTGAAGGATGTTCACCAACAGTGCATCTCTCTGGCTCACTCTCTTCAGTCCAGGTATAGTTAGCTTAGCTGACTCTCTCTTCTCTCTTTCAAGGATGACTGACACCAATTACCAAACAAATTTGACGAGACTCTCCTTGCACAAGATGGCAGCAGAAGATGACTCCCTTTTCCCACAGCAGAATCTGGCTGAGGCTCTCCCAAATATTTCCTAAATACATATATAAGATAAACTGTACAAAACCGTCTCCGTGTTTACACAGAAGCATAAGTTTATTTCTCAAGCACACCTAAAATCTAATATATCTTTAATTTTCACTTTTACGTGCCTGACTGGGGACTCTTGCAAAAACATTTTCAGAATATTTCAATATGTATTTTAATTTAAAGCTTAACTTTAAAACTTACTTAACTCCTGGTTTTTAAAGTAATTTTCTGTCCATTGTTTTTCCAGCAGTATAGCCCTTCACACTAAGCTAGTGACAGAAGTCACTTTGGCCAAGGCAGAAATCAAATACAGTATTAGCTGGCTAGGCTATAATAATAATAGTACTAATAATGCTCATTTATTACTATTACACTTAGAATGGAAGTTTTTATATTCAATTTTAGTAATTGTTGCAAATAGCACTCAAAAACTCCTTGAAGTAAAGATATCATGAGGAAAAACGACTTTGGTAAAGGTGAAAGTCACAGATACAAATACTACTTTGCTAAGTTAAAATTCCTAAAGTATTTGATATCATATGTACTTCAGACATTAAAAGTATTTATCTGGCAATAAATCTACTTACTGTAGGTATGAAAAGTAAATTTAAAAGCAATGATGATCAGTATCAATGATTGTTTTTAAAAAAAAAATGTGACTGTAATAAAACTGTAATGAGCACGTAACTTGCAAAGTAACAAGTAGGCTAACTAAAGTTATTAAACAAATTTAGTGGGCCAAAAGTGCAACAAGATTTAATGGCGTTGAACGGACTAAATTATGGTACAATGTTATATATAGAACTCATGACCTGGTCTAGTGGAGGTTATGTTGGGGTTTCAGATTTTTCGGATCACAATGAACTATTAATGGCCATTAATCCTTCTTTTACTGCGGTTACAAGAACACTGCTTGCAAAACTGCTTGTCCTTTATTACGGAACAGCGTCAGATGTAAATGCACTGTAATATTTAAATGTGATATGTCAAGTTTAAAGCTTTTAATAACTCCAACCTGAAGTTTCACATTAGAAATATATTTTTTTTAAACATTCTTCATATAGCCCTTTATTATAACAACCTGTTCTGATGAATGATGAAGGTGCGGAAGAAGAATCGAATGATAGCAGACATCGACAAAGTCAGTTTCATTGTGTCTACCGATCAATATCTTATGCATTATTCACCTTCTTGCTTATTTTTTTTCGACTTACTTAAGTTTTCAGAGTTTTCGTCGATTCACTTCTGTCTTCGACCTCTTGTGTGCACAGCAAAACCATTTTTCGTGTGCGTCACCAGAAGCGGTCAAGCAACATTGCGGTTTTCTTGGGAGCTTAAATGTTGTCAAACTTAACTACCTACAATTAACTCTTAAATAATACAGCTAAATTAAAAAAAAAAAAAAAATCAACCCAGGTACAAGAATTATCAGCTCAATAACGGCTAAAATGTAACTAGAGTAAATTGTCCGGACTACTGCTTGAACTTTTCTGAACCTTTGTGGAAGCAATTACGTCGTTTGGTCAGCAGGTGGCGAATTGACAAGTCCCGATGGTGCTTTCAAATGCTCCTTGTAATGTTTCCCACCTGGAGAGGACATTGTACCATGAAAACTAGCCAGTTGTCATGGTAGAAGACATGGGTTTATAAAACTGGTTACACCCTGTACGACACTTATTGTCACTACTTCCCCAACGTTTTATTGCATCATTTGAGCCAGTTGTAATCACATACTGAAAATAAAGAAGGAGCAATACTGGGGGAAATTAAAGTCTACCTACAGTAAATATGAAGGTTATATTGGCTTAGTCCGGTTCTGTCTCTCGAGTAAACCCAGCAGAATCCTAACTATGTAAACTTTTAAGAAGTACTTCCTTTCGTCCGATGTTATGAACGCAGCACGTTCTGGCGGACGGCCGAACCGCTGGCAGCACACATGTAATTGTTCATCGGGGAGGTCAGCACGCAGATCTGAAGCCACCCGGCTGGTAAGCTCCTTCAATTAAATTGCTGTATGATAGAGCCTCTGTGTTAAGTGTTCGAAAATGGGGATAGTCGTTCACTCATTAGTGGCCATTTCCACATGACATGACAAAAGTCTTTAAATAGTTTCTGCGTGTATTCATTTTGATAAGTTGTGACACAACCCAATTGCTGACTACCTTCGGGGCCATTTTAATTAGGTCATTATTCCAAGTATACTTTCAGGTATGCATGCAATACTAAGCAGCAACGCTGGCTAAGTTTATATTAATGCACTCATGCATTATTTCTATCTGTCTCCGTTAGAGGTTTATTTATACATCATTTGTGTTATATTTTTGTAGTACTCCTGGACTCCTTTTGTCATCACGTAATTTAAATGCACTGTTTTCTCAATGCAGAATAGACCCTGTAGAAAAAGCCTCTAGATGAAGTCGCTCAGGCTTGTCGTGGTCCTCTCCTCTCTGTGTATTTTGATATCCGGACACTCCGAGAGGGAGCGATTACACGACCTGATGTTCAAATACCCTCTTATTGATGGGTAAAGTATATGTCTTTTTTGTGTGTGATGTTTTCAGGAAAATAAATGAAAATGATCTGTTCAGAAAGCTGCATCATCTCCCCTTTAGTTTCCATCATCATCATCATCTCTCTCTCTCTCTCTCTCTCTCTCACTCCTCCTGTCAGGCATAATGATCTTGCTCTCCAGCTCAGGAGATTTTACAACAATGAGCTGAGCCAAGTGGACCTTCATAACGTCACCAAATTCGCCACAGACATCAACCGTCTCCGGGCAGGACATGTACAGGCACAGGTATTGTAAATTCATTTTTTTTTTTGCTTTTAATTTAAAGTGCTTGTTTGTTCCAGAGAGTTGGAACGCGCACACACTGAATTTTGTCAAACGTGGACGGTTTGTACCTGAGGGGTCCATGTTGTAGAGCATCACAAATGCTCTCCATACTTACATGTCTGTTCTGTTCTCTTGTGTTACACCCTCCATCATTGTCAGATGTTTGCAGTCTACGTGATGTGTGGGGCCCAGGAGAAGGACGCTGTGAGGCTGACTCTGGAACAAATAGACGTAGTGAGACGCATGTGCACCGAGTACCAGGAATTCGAGCTGGTTACATCTGTCCAAGGTATAGTACACCTCGTGATGGGATTGCAGACCCACACTTAGAAAACCACTGTGGAGCTCAAAGAAGGATTGTTTTACATTTAGCTGATTACCTTTAATTCACTGCATTTGTTTAGATCAGAAATGATAGATCCATTCTCTTAGAGATGTCTTTTTTTATAGTCTCCTGGTCAAAAATCATGCAAATTCTAATTATGTTTGCATAATGATGAGCAGGTGCAGTACCTTTTATGAGAATGTAAATGAGTTGGACACACTAACAAAATTGTAACAGCAAAAGTAAGTCACATTTGTAGAATCCTGCTGATACCCAGTTCATGTTTTGTATTTGACATTAATATGGATTTTACCATATTTTGTACAAATGATAATGTGACCTGTTAGCTCATAATGCTTTATGTGTCTGTCATCGCAGGCCTGAGGAATTCTGAGATGAAGCATAAGATAGCCTGTCTAATAAGTATTGAGGGGGGGCATTCTATTGACAGCAGCCTGCCAACCCTGAGGATGTTTTACCTGCTCGGTGTCCGCTCCATGTCCCTGACACATAGCTGCAACACTCCCTGGAAAGTGATCGGTTTACTCTGAATGTAGGCATCCATGATACAGAGTGTGCAAAACACTTTCTTGATTTGTGGTTTTGATTCTTTTTTCAATGCAGGGCTGAATCCTCCTCAAAACTTCATAAAGTCTTTCAAAGAGAGAACAACAGCCTGACACACTTTGGGAAAGTAAGCCTAATTGTTAGTAACCGCAGCTGCTTTGCGCTATTTTTTTCATTTTTTTTTCTACATGGCAGCATGTTTTCTCTTTGATTGTTTTTGGGAAGGGTTCAAGATGAAGACTTAAAGCAGGATGAGTCTTTTGGAGAAGATGCGTGGGATTATCGACTGATTAAAGACATCAGTCAAAACGTGATTATGAATTACATGTTCGCACATGTTGTTTGTTTGTTAACAATAATAATGATGTGACATTTTATTTGTATAGCATAAAAACAACATTATAACATTAGCTTAAATTAATCTACGAGTGCATAAAACCCCTAGGTAATAAATAAAACTTAAAAAGGTAAAGAAAAAGTGTGTGTATTGTATTGTGATTATGCTTGCTTTTATTATTTCTTCTTTATTAATGATTTCAATGAATGCTGTAACATTAATGCAATAACATTTGGTCCAAAGAGATACTTTCTAAGCTTTGAGACACTCCAATAAAGGCCCCTTTCTAAAGTTGGCTAATGTTATGCATGCAAAATTCTCTGATCAGCAAGAGGCTATTTACTGAAATTCCTACCCTCCAACATGTATTTGTTTATTACAATGAAGCTCTATCAATGTAAACAGCCCTTATGTAATTTAACATTCTCTTCTTAGTTTGTCCTATTGGCCTCCGGCCTGTAGGACTTCCTCAAATGCTGTCTGAGTGAGTGTGTTGGTGTGCAACCATCTCACGCTATACGCTCAATAGACATCCTTCCTCCCGTGACGATTTGATGACTTCAATTTGATGAATGTGTTTTACAGGCCGTCGTGGAGGAGATGAACAGGCTGGGAATGATTGTGGACCTTTCCCACACGGCTTGGGACACCGCATCAGCTGTGCTAAAGCATTCCAAGGCTCCTGTGATTTTTAGCCATTCATCTTCATACTTTATCTGTCACCACCACCGCAACGTACCCGACTGGATACTGCTTGAGCTGGTGAGACACCATCATCTCTGAGTGATTAACTGCTGGCTAAGTTACTCTGATTTTAGTATGTGTTTTATTTATACCGGTCACAAATGTATGCAATATATGTTCATGGTGTTTTTATGCATCAACAGATCAACCTTCTTTGTCTGAACAGTGTTCCACCATTAAACAGCTCTTCCAATTTCTGCCATTTGAAAGACATTATAATTAGTTGGGGAAATATTAAGGGTTGATCATGAAATCAAGTCAGCCTCTCATTTCTGACTTTTTGTTGTTCCGTATCCTCCTTAATTTACGCAACCAAAGTTTCCCTCCATGCACATTCACATGTTGGACAAGCATGAGGTGCCTGATAATGACAAAGTAATGGATGTAATTGATCATCTGCATAAGATAAACTGCACTGAGTATATTTCTTGTTAGTCCATTGATTGTGTGGTTTAGGGTGTCCAACAGAATTGACATAAACAACATTATGAGTGCTCAGTTCTTTTAAACAATATACATATATGACATATAAATTAAAATATAGCACTCACAGTAAGACAAGTGCTCTTTTAAGCCAACAGGTGCCCCACCTTTGTTTGGTCAATTCTGTCTGTACTTTTACTGTGGCGGTTACATTGTTCTGTTTCATTTCACATGTCATACAGTCATTGACAGAGATTTAAACCTGAAACTGGCTTTCTGAAGCTAAGTATAAGCAAACCCCAAAAACTATGCACCTCTGTACTTTTTCACGAGTTTTCTTACAAAATCTCTTCAAGTGCCTGACCATTTGTTATCGTTCTACTTTTATAGTTAATACACACTCGCAAACTTACAACAATTCAGTTAACATTTTCTGTTTCTCCTGAGCACAACTGTCAGAAATATACTGTAGGTTAAACTATGTTACAACTTGCCTAACTTTGTAGATTTTAATAAGGTTTGGAGAGCCATATTTCATTGCTAACAGTCAGGCTTAGCTACTAGCTACCGCACCTTGTATTCTAAATAGTCATTATTTCATGAAACATTTATTGGATACGATGAAGCACATTTAAGACAAAAAAATTCTCTGGCTTTCTCTGGTTTTTTGCACAACCTCATGTCAGACATTCCCGTGACTCATCCTCTGAGTTTCTGATTAGTCAATGCCAATGTGGCATGTTCAGTTTATAAACATGTCACAGCATCGGGAGAACTTAAAATAAACTAGTGACAGGGATATGTTTGTCTTATACAACTTCAGCCCAACTCCGGCTCCCCCAGGTCCTCTCGAATGTTTGTGTTTGTTACTGCAGCTGACGGTTACAGGCTGTTTGAGACGAGACAAATATTAACAAGATTTTTACCTCCTACTGAGTGGAACTGGGTCAAAAATAAAGGTCACCTGTCTTTATATACAGTACATTAATTGTTTTAACTCTTAATGCTGCTCTACATATGTTTACTCATTAGGGATGCACATTATATACCAAGCCTATAAATTATTGTCAGGATAGTGAGAAATTGTAGTTTTAACTATTGAGCAGTAATTGGTCAGATGCCAATTCCTGTCATACACAGTAATACTTAATAAAACTTAATATAGGTGACAGCCTGTACCCTTAAGTTGGTTTGCAGTGTCGAATAAAGAGGAAAGATTTAAGGAGAGCACAGTGGAGCACTGAGCCAAATATGGCATCAGCAGGTTGTTATGTTTCAGAGAAACACTGTTGTCGCTGTGAAACTAGTTGACATTAGTGTGTATTTGTGTTGTTTGCATGTTGTGTTTCAGAGGAAGAACCGAGGAGTGATCATGGTGAACTTCCACAGAAATTTCATTACTTTTAGGGACAAAGCCAACATCTCGCATGTGGCCGGTAAAGCATCTATGCGTTGAGTTGTTTTTTTTTTTTAATTATTATTATTTTGTCTTCAGCCATGAAGTGAATTAGTAATTTATATTTAATACATTGAATGGGTTTTCAGATCACTTTGATCACATTAAAAAGCTGATTGGAGCTGAATCGATTGGAATCGGAGCAGACTTTGAAGGTGCTGTGAGGTAAGAAATGTAAGAAATATTAACTTGCAAAGACAATAAACTGATAACTAGAAGCTCTAAAGTAACAGTGCAGTGGTTGTTTTAGTGCTATGAGTTACGCTGTTGTCTGGATGATCAGGGACTTTCAAAGGAACCAAAAGCATAAACACTGATCGAAACTAAATTGTAATGAAAGGCTCAAAGCTGCAGGGTAAAAATAAAAATTGTCTTTAGCAGTTTCCAGACAGCATTTTGCCGAAGTTGTTTTTAAGCCACATCAGTTGTGCTTTTGTTAGCCTATCATGATGTCAGCAATTTGTCTGTCTCAGCCGTCAAAAGCTGAAAAATAGTAAAAATCAATAACTTCTAACAGCAATAAAGGGAGAGCTTCTGCAGCAACATGGTACACATGCAATCTGGGTGTACCGAATATTCTAGTTCAAACAGGAATATCATAAAAATAGAACTAAATTTGCAAGTCTTTTTTTTCGTATCTACTTATCACTTATATTTAATAAGTATAGTATGAAGCAGCATTGACACAGTCTGAATGAGAAGTTTCTTCTTTAAATTCTTCTCTGAATTCTAATGTCCCTTTCATGGTCAGTTTTCCTCAGGGGTTAGATGATGTTTCTAAGTATCCTGACCTGATCCAGGAGCTCCTGCAAAGAAACTGGACTGAAAATGAGGTAGCCAACATCCTTCGAGGGAACTTCCTGCGAGTGTTTGAGGAGGTGGAGAGGGTGAGCTTGAAAGATGAATGTATTTGCTTCTATGATAAATTAAGGGTGGGCAGGGGTCACATATGCTTTCAAAACCTTTAGAAAATGTTCTCAGGATGTATTAAATATATTATAATGTATTGTTCCTTAAACATATGACATGGCATGACACAAATAGCCACCTTATTTCATGATGAATTTTCAAGAATTTGTGAATTTTTGTTTTTTTAACTCTTTTAACTCAGGTTCATCAATTTTTGGAATGTTGTAATTGTGTATCATTTTGACTGATAATTAACATACAGAAAATGTAATGTATTTCTTTGAAAACATTTTCATCTTTATCCACAGTTGAGCTTAAAATCTGAAGTTTTTCAGTTATATTGCCTTTTATGTTTCCCTCAGGTGCGTGATCAGTTGAGTCTAAACCAGCCTAGCGAGGTCCAGATCCCTGTTGAGGAGGTGCAGAACCCCTGTAGGCTGGTCCTCAGACCTCCTAAACCCAAAGAGCATCGCCAGAGTTCCTCTTCCAGAGCCCATCACGGACCAAAGGGTCTGCTCATCCTGGCCATTGGACTCTTGCTTTCCAGCTTTTTCATGGATGAATGAATTTTAGAAAAAACAGCTCAGCTTCTCATTTTTAATGTAAATTAACAGAGATTAATGACGTTCCTGCAGCCGTTTGAATGTCATCACAGTACTTCACAGGTCAGTAAGATAGGGAGAAAGTAATTAGTTTCTATTCAACAACATAAAAAGGCATTCAATGTGCAGCCTGATTTTTGTGGAGGTTTTTTTCTACTATTGACAGCTGAGCAGGAGATTGCTCACCAGGCTGAAGGTAGAACAATAAATGTTTAATGTTACAATATCTCATATATCATCATGTGGATAACACATTGAATACATGTTGCCATAATATTACATAAAGGTTCTACACGAAACGCTTCATAAATGGCAGAGGGCAGAGCAATTTAGAAATCAATTATCTTTCGTTTTTATGCTTTCATGCCAGTGACTGCTGCATCTGGAGGTACTACATTTTCAAGTTTTACATCCATTCGTCCCATTCTAGTGAACACTTCCTTAGAAGATATTTTCTAAGGAATATCTTGAGGGAACTTCCTTAAATTTGGCACAAATTTTTAGGGGTTAGAGGTCAACTGAGAGTCAACTGTTTTGAGTTTGGTGGTCAGAGTTGAGGACGCTATGAGCCCATATCTGTGAACATGATATCTCAGGAATGCTTTGAGGGAATTTGGCACAAATGTCCCCCCCGGAAACAGTGATGAACAGAATAGATATTGGGGGTCAGAGGTCAAGGTCACTACAAAATGTTAAACCAACTTTTTGTGATAACTCAAAAATGTATATGCTAATTGGGAGGCGCTCAGAGAGTGCAAACCTCTGCCAAGGCCAAACAATCCCCTCCCACATTGTAATTATACCTGCATATTTTCTTCACAGTGCAATGTTGTGTTCTAATTATGATGATGTCAACAAACTACTTCATGTTAACTTTAGAAGTAAGTCTGAAGCCTTATTAGTTACATCACAGAAGTGAGTAAAATTACCCCATCCCCTATCCTGTAAATATTCAGATCACATCAAAATCTAATTGATTGTTCCCCAGGCCATTTTCCACCTCTCCATAAAATGTCATCGTTTTTATTGAAAGAAATAATAGTAGAAAGGTCACAGCAACAACTTAGAAGAGAAAATCAGGTGAAAAAGGACAGTATCCTGTAAAAATTCTGAAGATAAAAATAATAAATACATAAATCCTGGTTTCAGACAATGATCCAGATCACCACCATCTAACTATCATTCAAAAACAACTACATAAACTAACAAACACCTGTAAAAACATAAAGATGACAAAATTACATGTTCTATCCAAATGACCAAAGGTTAAATTGACTGTGATATGATGATATTCTGCAAAAGCCCTTTTTCTGTATGCGTTTTAGGATTAGATCTGCTGCGTTAAGCATGTGTGCAAACTATCCATATTTTAGAATTTGGAGCTTCTTGGCAGCGACCTACACATACTGTATGTAGTCCGGTCTAGTGGGATTACTGTCCTTGCCCCATGCGACCAAGCTCTCTATCAGTCAAATCTTATATGAGCCTGGACAAAAATGGTTTGGCCTAAAAGAAAACTGTGAAAAACTGTCATTTCATTGCTTGCATATAGAAAATCTTGAATCGAAATCTTGTGAACTTGTTTGAAAACTTGCTATTTAGATGACAACAAAGATGAAATTGTAGTTGCTATGGTGGGCTACATTGCACCACGTGCTTGTTTTTCAAATAACTACTCATGGCTCCATCAAAGCATTACCAGCAGAGAGCTTCCATTTAAAATTTGTGATGTGCCAACATTGTATTTATGGAAATAGAGCATAAATAATAATCCACTCCAACTTTTGTGTGTTTTTTAAGAAATCAAAATAAAGTGATGGAAAGAACAGAAGAGTTTTAGCATTATGTGATTTATCTTTTAATAACAGCACACCTTACATTGTTGGTTTGTAAAGGTCATTTACATAAGAATAAGTCACTGGTCTCTATGATGTATGCTGGCCTAGATAAAGACCCCAAAATGGCATTAAATAGGATTCTGAAAGTCATAGCTGTTTTTATCAGGTTATTGTGATAATCCGACATCTGATAATAAATTCATAATAAATTTGTTTACAGTACAATAAATAGTTCTAGGAAGAATGAATCCTGGGCAACGTAGAGAATGTTTTTTAAATACATCAACTGCCTATTAAAGAAAGAAGTGTTGTTTATAAATAGCATCAAAATGTAGTTGGATTTTATGAAAATCTCAAGGATTCCGACTTTAAATTCAGTTCCCTTTTTGGAGCACAAATAAGATTTTCAGGTCGGCAACAAAAATACAAACATTCATATTAAGTTCCTCTCTCACCAGCAACACAAGGTCTCTCCAAAATATAACTTATAACTAATTGTAAAAAAAAAAACAAAAAAACTTTTACAAACATTTACAAAGTGGACCAATGTCTGTGTTCATAATCCAAAGTAATTTTATTTACCTCATGGGGAAATACTGAAAAAATAAATAAATAAATAAAAATGTGCTCTCAAAATAAAGAGATAGTATAAGTCTGGCATGCTATCAAAACAGTTCCGAAGTTTCCTTCTCGACAACTTGGCACTGGCACCAGCCAGCCATAACCGGTTAATCAGTAATAGATAGATAGATGAACATGTGCACTAATTCTGTCTACCAAATCCATATAATGCAGGTTTATTAGCACATATAGTAGCATAGTGTCTATGTATGCTAAAGTGTCCCAGTATTCTACAAGAACAGATTTAACCTCTTATGTATTCAAAAGTCCAGACTTCACAATAAAGCCTTGGTGCAGAGGCGGAATGTATTCTGATCAGACAGAGGTTCTGTATGGCCATCCGTAAGAAGTTAATAGTTGGTCACGAATAGATGGTGATAA
>KV751341.1:10037735-10055709 GCA_001698575.1 Mola mola | reverse complement strand
AAACTCCATATCTGGGTTATAGATTAAAGACACATAACAAAGAGCGTACACACTTTGGATGTGTGCTGTAGCCAATAATGTACAATAAAATTATATAGGAGCATTTTTTGAAATCTTGTTGGCAAAAGATACAATTCTCATCTCCATCCGTATCCCGAGGTGGTCCTGGCATGTTGAGCAGCACTAACCGAGCGTCATGGGACCTGTTAACAATTACCTCGTTCAGCTTCACAGCTGTATGCATCCGACGCACATTAGACTGATCCCTGGGGAGCGAGAAGGCGGAGAGACACAACATAAAATTTACGATTTGTACTTAGAACTTTGAACTAGATTTGAACTTTTTCTGTACTCCTTCAAACCAGATAAAAGCTGAAGATAACCAAACACCACTGACGGTTTGAGGCTAATGAGCTCTCTGAAGTTCTCAGGTGCATTGTTCCTGTTCCTCTTCTCGGCTTCACACCTCTCTCTGGTCCACGTCATCTGAACCTTCTCTGGAGGAGCCTCTGCCACGTCCTCCTCTTCATCCGAGTATAGACTTCCCATACGGACCAAAGAGTGTCTGTCCTTCACCAGCTGGGCCTGTGAAAGACAGATTTCTCAATCTGTAAGCTATCAAAGGAATAAACATAACCCCCTTTTAAAAAAACAAACAACAAAAAAAAAAACCCACACCTCTCTTTGCCTTTCTGCAGTGGAGAGTCTCATCTGCCTCAACATCTGGGACCTCTGCTCCATCATTAGTGTTCGTTCGTAGGTGTATGCTGAGATGTCACTGTCATGCTAACATAAGAAGTAACATTTTAGAGGGAAATGCAGCTGAAACTAAAGTAGAGGCAAACAAACCAACACATGTAAGGCACCTTGATGTCAAACAACAGAGTTATTCTGTTTCAGCAGACCATAATAATCATCTGGTTTCAGTTGCAGTTTTTATTGCATTCATTCTGAGACATTTGAGGTCATTTAAAAAAAACAAAAACATTTTTACTTCTTCACTTTTTCTAAGATTAGTGTTTGAAGGCATTCTCACCATCTCCACCACCTCCACCTCAGCCTCTATTCTCAGCTGGTAAAGGAATGTGGCCAGATCCTTCTTCATCTGAATGCTGTTGTCATCCATTTGGGCTACAGTGAATATGCGCATCTTGCATTTCCTCCAAACCTAAAAGAAGTGAGTAAAATTACTGATGAAAAAAAAAAAAAAAAGATAAAATGTGATATTATTTGAGGAGACAGCAACACCCCAAAAGTAGCTCATTTAAATGAAAACCAAAGATATCTGTCATCTTACTTTGTGCTGTTTGAGTAGGAAAGGCAGCAGCATTAGCATCCCTCCATCATGCACAATCCACCACACATCAATGTTGCCATCTGTGAAGCGCTCATGGTTGCTAGGGTAGAAGGACACATTTTTGGGCACCATCAGGGCCAGGTGGGCAGCTGTGGTGCAGCGGACTGTGTCTGGGTAAAGATGAAAACACAGAAGTTTGGGAATTTCTCTATTAACTGTACTGTATAAATAAAAACTACTTCACTCCTTGTCCTATATTAGCCAGCTCAAAGCCAACTTCAAAAATTAGAAAATTTAAGATTTTTTTAAAGCCCACAATGTAACTTCCTAATACAGTTTAATACAGTCAATCAACATGATGTTTTACTAAATGTACTTCACTTTCACTCTTACTAATGAAAGTTTTCCAGGCACGAGGGTCCTCGCTCTGCCTCCAGCCGTACGGCCAGCCCATCACCACTGTATTGTGCTTCATGCCTCCCAAGCCGCAGGACTGGATCAAATGGACAACACCCTCCCGCACTTTAGATGCAACCACAACCTGGCAAAAACCCTTAACTCGCTCGATCTCCATCATGTTTTTAATGGCCTGGAAGACAAAAATGTAGGCAAACACAATGGAAGTCCATGATTGCTTTAAGCAACTAAATCATGCATTTATAATGCATCAAAACTGGCTCATCACTAACTGTATCTGTAATTATTTTCTCCAGATATTGTCCCATGAAGAGCAAACTTTGCTTCCCTTGTTCAATTCTTTACCAGACACATCACATTATGAAAAATGTTCCTTCACCAGTTCCTTTATTTCTTTCTGATAAGGCTCATTAGAAACACATTGTAGAGAAAACAACAACAATCTGTTAACAGTCATGCCCTTTGAATAAAGTGACAAATCATAAAAAAATAAATTAGTAATTAAATAAAGTTGCTGAGGATGAAATTTAACAAAAAAATTAAATTCACACTGAATCGTGTTCACACTTCATTTGCAAATAGTGTTCATTTGTAACAATTATCTGCAGCGGTCAGAAAAACAATATAAAATATAAAGTTGTACAGAATAGAACCCTTTACAATGTTTACCTGTTCAGCTGCCTGCAGCTCCCCATAACTGTCCAAGAAGTTGCCCTGGATGACAGAGCCCACAATGGTCAAACCCTTGCCTGCCTTCAACTGTGAGGCAAAGGTAAGCATTCGAGGATATTTTACATGGAGGTCCTCATCCAACTTCAACAGCACCAGCAGCTGAGGTCTGCAGTACACAGAATCAGTCAATAAAAGACCTGGACCAGAGGTGTAGGTCTGCACCCAGTGTGGAGAAACTGACACCAAAAAATATCTGTTGCATTTGTATAAAAACATCAAAGTGAGGTTAATTCAGTTTGCGTTTGCCTGGACAAGTCTAAAAGGCAGTGATGAATCATTAGTATTATTCAATAGTATTAAAATGTCAGTATAAATATATATATGACAGTACAGTATATCCCTCACCTGTCTTGCATACAAAAATATCCAAGTTTTGAGCTAGAAATGTACCTTTAATTGACATAATATCTCCACTCACCCATAATTAAAATTAATTAGACTATATTATTGTATGGAGAAGTGGAGTAAATCAGTTTTTACAGCTTGAGGGTAACAGTGAAACATGACTAATAAACTTAAAATCAAGTTCACTTACCATTGTGTGTGTGTGTGTGTGTGTGTGTGTGTGAACTGTACAAGAGGTCGTCCTGTCACTACAATGAGTTAATACATTTTGTTAATAAACATTTTATTTGCTTTTCATGTTGTGGCATGTTCATAATTCTGAAGGGACATATTTATGGAAGGTACAGAATCTTCTAATTTATTTTTTTTGTTCCTCCCAATTAATTGAACCTCTAAAAGTATGTATAAACCTGATCACAGACTCATGCATATACAGTATGTATAAATGACTTTTATATTCAAATATAAAAGCTCCAGAGAGGAGCCATTCACAGCATCTCCTTGAAGTGTAGCTATACCTCCAGTTCTTGGTGTGTGGAGGTCCAACCTCCAGTCTTAACAAGGCATATCGTGCAGCACTAAGGGACAGTCCTCTAATCCCATCTCCCCACTCCTTCTCTGCTCTGTGATGTGATTGGAAGACAAAAGACAAAATCCTAGTCAATTAAAAAGGACTGTAAATCATAATAAAAAATGCACATTTTTCCTCTTGCCCACAGTGCAATTTATTCACCTAGACTGTTTTGGTAAGACCTGCCGAGCTTCGGAGAAATTAGCGATACAATTGTCTGCCTCCTCTCCAGTATAATGGAACTAGAAGGCACTTTAATTGTGGTGCTCAAGGTGGCAAAAGAAATATATATTTCGGGAGAATTCAACAGAAATGCATTCAAGGTAAACAGATTCATGTATGTCTTCTCTCCAGAATAATGGAACTAGATGGCACTTTGCTTGTGGCGCTCAAACTGCCAAAAGAAGTAAGATAAGATAAGATGTAACTTTATTGATCCCCCTTAGGAGACATTCAAGTTGACACAGCAGTACAAGTGAAAGTGAAAGTAGCAGTGCAAAGGGATAAATAAAAACTAAAATACTAGAAATTAAAAATAAATACAATCTGGCCTCTGTGTATAAAGTGTGCAAAGTACAATGTTCCTGAGTTTTTATAAATAGATAAATAGAGTGTATCATGAAGTTTACATACCAAATAGTGAGAAATTCTATATATATATAAACAGTTGGACATGTGCAGTATCAGGGTTTGTTATTGGCCCGTGGCTGTATGAGTCTGTAGCTAAATGTGCTCCTGAGTTTCCGCAGCTCGGCGTATAGAAGATGAGAGGGATTGTCCCTGATAGCCTTCAGCTTTCCTCTTATCCTCCTCTCAGTCACTACCTCCACACTGTCCAGCTCCATCCCCACCACGGATCTGGCTTTCCCCACAAGATTGTTCAGTTTGTTTGTACCACCGCTCCCGATGCTGCCTCCCCAACACGCAGCAGCAAAGAAGAGGAAACTGGCCACCACAGAGGTAGAACATCCGTAGCAGCCTGGTGTCCACGTTCAAGGACTTGAGCCTCCTCAGGAAGAACAGTCTGCTCTGTCCTTTCCTGTAAAGGGCCTCGGTGTTGCTTGACGGGTCCAGTTTGTTATTTAGGTGCACCCCAAGGAACTTGTAGGTGTCCACCATCTCCACCCCCTCCCCGTTTATAAAAACAGGTGTTGGGCGTCTCTTCCTGCGTCGGAGGTCCACTACCAGCTCTTTGGTTTTCCCAATGCTGAGCTGCAGGTGGTTCCTGTCACACCATCCCACAAAGTTCCTGATTAGGTCTCTGTACTCATCCTCCTTGTCGTCTGTAATGCAGCCCAAAATGGAGGAGTCATCAGAGAACTTCTGCAGGTGGCATGTCCCAGAGTTGAAGCAGAAGTCGGAGGTGTAGAGGGTGAACAAGAACAGAGACAGTACTGTTCCCTGGGGTTTTCCGGTGCTGCTTGTCACCACGTGTGACAAGCAGCCTTTCAGCCTGACATACTGCGGTCTGTCTGTGAGGTAGTCTGTTATCCATGCCACCAGGTCCTGGTCCACTTTCATCACCTCAGCCAGACGGCTTCTCAGCCAGATGGGCTGGCTGTACGGTGAAAGAAGCACTGGAGAACTCAAAGAACATGACCCTCACTGTGCTTTGCGGCCTATTCAGGTGTGTATAAACCCTGTGAAGCAGATGGATGATGGCATCCTCCACGCCGATGCCAGCCTGATAAGCAAACTGCAGCGGGTCCAGTCAGCTGCGAACCAGGGGCCTGAGGTGTTGCAAGTGGAACAACTCAACAACATTTTCTCTTTCTAAAAATGATGACTCTGTTGCTCCAGATAATGGACACACCTTGTTAAGGCCAGTTTTCAGTAGGAACTATTTACTTTCAGTAACACTTGCAGAAGTAAAGCTTGCATCTAACAATATGGTTAAGCTGAGAAGGATGGGATTAATATATACATCCCAGACTGTCATGTGCATGTGAACATTGTCCATGCTTAAATTAAGTTTTACTTATTCGTGCTGATATGGTGTACTAATGGCTGAAATACAAAAGAAGGACTGTAGATCTTGAGAAGGGGTCGTATTACAAGTGGCGCTACAAGCATACAGCCAATGTTTCCATCATCAAATAACTCAAACCAAAAACAATCTTGGTTGGTAACTAGCAGTGCATGTAAGAGGAAGAGCATATATTTTAGATTCTGGGACAAACTGTCCTTGTAAGTAGCCAGCTGTTCTACCAGCATCCTTTTCAGATTTGCAGATTAATAAAAAACAAAGAAAAACACAACTATCATCTCTTTTTTTTCCCATACAAGAATTTATGCAGTGTAGTGCAGATGCAAATTAGCCTCCAGACATACCCCTGGTACTCAATGTACTTGTAGATCATCCCTGCAATGCCCATGGCCACAATAGCGTAGTACCAAGAGGAGATGAACATCAGAGCCAGACACATACTCATGCCAAGGAATGACAGAGCCCTGAGGATGCAACACATAAGACCTGGAGTTACATTTTTGCATGTGCCAAAAACAGTAACATTGTTTACATATGTACATTATCGATGAAGGAAAGTGTAACATAAATATACAATGATGGTCTTGTAACAGAGACAATGGTGATTTGAATGGATTGAAAGAGCTGTGCTTAAAGGAGGTGCCCCTGTACTCACCAGTGGTAATATTTAAACCGTGGTCTCCAGTTAGGTGTGCGTAAGAGAGTCTGAACTGCACAAGCTAAGTTTACAAAGAGATAGCACATCAAGAAGAACCTGGTAAACAAAGACAAAGAGAATTTTCAATATATTGATGCGACAGTGCCGTCATCAGCAGTGTACAGTAATTGGCCAAAACGGGAAGTCAGAGAAATGTGTGTACACAGCATGTCTGGTTGCTTGAGTAACACATTACTTCATGTATGTCATATTCTTGGCATATCTGCTTACATGGAAAGGATTGGAGCCACCATATCCAGTGAGGCAATAAGGATGCCCAGCTCAGCTATGAGACCAGTCAGCAGAAGTGCCCATGTAGGCTCTCCATTGGTCTTTCCATGACCAAACACCTGAACAGAAATTCAAAACATGCACCAATGTAAATTATTTTTTGGTGACTGTACCATGTACCAGTCAGTCCAGCACAATGAATTAGAAGCTTTGGAAGTAAGAAGAAAGAGAATAAAGGGTAACTTTTTTTCCTCAGCCTCTGTCAATTGTATACCAGACATTTCTGCAGTGTTTATTGTCCCACCCTTAAGAATGGGATAATGTTGTCCTTGGCTATGGCCTGCAGAAGTCGTGGAGCACCAGTAAGGGACTGCAGGCCGGCCCCAACTGTAGAGAAGAACGAGCCGATGACAATAACCCAAGGAGATGGCCAGGAGAGCGTTCCCACCACTAAGGTCTTTCTAACAGCATCCCCGAACCTAAAAGAAAATGCTGACTGAATGAAACGTTGATGATAAAGTTATTTCTTTCCTTCTATAGTTAGATTTAGCTTTACAGGAAGCGTTAAGATCAACATTAATTTGGATTAAGATACAAATTAACTCACTTGTCCCTAAGGACTACTCCTTCGATGCAAGAGCCAAACAGGACCACAGAACTTAAATCTGAATCCACGAGGTCAAGGAGGACAAGGTGACACGATACTTCAAATCTGCTTTCTAAATTGGTTCAAAAGACTAAAAATGCTATTTTTGTTGTGTGCAGTTATCAAAATAAGGATACAAACAAGGGACGTAGTGGCAATAGCCAAGATAGTTCCCACAGGAATGGACTTTTGAGCGTCACGGAGATCACCAGATCTGTTGGAGCCTGCCATGATGCCTGTAAAAAACAGAAACCACGTTAAAACATAGATAAAATCTTCTTAATCTTAAAACCGGTTAAATAAATCCCCTTCCGACTTGAATAGACAGAGGTTTTTAGTGTATCTTTTTTGTCGCACCTACCGCACATTTTCAATCTGTGTGAGTTAACTAAAGAATAACAGAAATAACAAAGTAACAGTTTCGATCTAATGGCTTGATATTGCATTAGTTGTTATTGTTGGCCTTATAGCAGTTAAAATAGGTTTCACACTACACTAATCTGCAAATCTGCAAAATTTGAAAACGATTAAATCAGTTTTATACAGACTGTAGAGTCTCAGTCTACAGTGTAGACTGAGATCTGTGCAATTACAGCACTTTTTTTTTTCTGGTTTATGGCGTTATTATACCTGTGGCAGACGGGAAGAAGATCCCAACCAGGACTGTGAACGATGTAGCGATGTCTGCAGACACATACATGCCAAAGTTTTCCATGGCACCATGGGCATCCACTGACTGCAGGCCCGGCTTCTCTAAGATCTCCCCTTTCTGCTGGTAGACGCCCCACATGTTTTCTAAGAGCAGAGAAGAAAAATTAAATGAGCAAACATTAGAGGAGAGTGATATTCTGCCCCCCGTCTTCCACATATTTTTATATGGCCGCCCCCCCTGAGCCTGGTTCTGCCCGAGGTTTTTTGCCTCTTAAAGGAAGATTTTCCTTGCCACTGTCGTCAAGTGCTTGTTCATGGAGGGTTTTATTGGCACTCTTTAAATAATTCCATAAAGAGTTTGGTCTAGACCTGCTTTATATGTAAAGTGCTTTGATGCAACTATGTTATGATTTGGCGCTATGTAAACACATTTGATTTGATTTTGATTTAATTTTTGCCTATTTTATGCCTCTCAAACCCATTCTGCCTGGCTTTTAATTCAGAGTACAAATAAATATACTCCATGCCACATTTTAGCTATAGCACTATTGTGTGTGTGTGTGTGTGTGAGAGGGTTGCTCTTGGTGCATCCGATGGTGGGCTGATTAAAAGCTTGTCATATTTATATACATCCAACCAGCAGCACTTAATAGCCAATTAAGTGCTATTTTGGAAGTTTGAGCTAGCCAGGTTTATTTCAACTGACAAAATGAACATATGGACATTTTTCATGGCAAGAGAAAAAAATCCAGACCCGGAATTCCAGCAGTCGCTACACTGGAGCAGCAGCACCCCTCCGACCTGCACCTGCCCCATCAGGGCAGATCAGACAGATCAGGGGCGGGAGGAAGCTACATCATTGAGCTTGTTGCAGCCCCGGAACCCTACTGACAGTAGTCCTACTGGAAGCGACTTGGGTGAAAAAAACAGCGGCCCATCCTCAGCCCCGTCCTGCCAGACTAAAACCAGTTTTGGGGACTACAAAAACCACTATGCTGTTGTCACCAGTACCCTCAATTAGCAGGAACACCTGATAAGCATAAAGCAGAAACAGGCAAATCAGCTATGTTGTCCTGTTTTGGAGGCACTGAGTGAAGAGGGTGGGTGTAGCCTTAAATGATCTCACAGTGCAGAGAGCTCACTCACAATAGCAATTCTCCTCTCCATCAACGCCAAATTTACACTGACTGAGATGGCCATGGTGATAGCAAAAATCCTATCTCTTCCACTGATAACATCCAAAGAAACAGGCTTTAAATCATTGACTCTGCGCCTCTTTTTTGACATGAACACTTCATTTCCCACTGTGTGTCATTCATCAGTTTGTCTATTTTGTGTGCGTCACATGAGATGTGCTGGGCTGCGGTTTTATAATTACTCCTGTCCGACTGGTTTGGCATATAATTTAGGAAAGTCCCTAAACTGAGAAAGTTGGCATGGAAGGACTATGGATCATTAGGACATAAGTATGTGTAGGTGCAGCAGGTCTGTAGTACTGAATCTGATCAGAGAAGATGGATTGATAAACAACCCAACAAGAATATAGCAAATGGTTCTGTTTCTTAAATTCTTAGCCTCTTTGAGCTTGTGGGTTGTAAAAAAACATTTGTGGTTACGGTCGTGTTACCGAGGCAGAGTGGAAATGTTGGGAAGGTAAAGAGAGAGATACAGAGACAGGGACGCACAGACCGCCCCCAGATCCATGTTACTTCCAACGCCCATGCTTTAATCCCCTGTCATCTAAAGATCAATTTACCTCTAATAATCCCACTGCCTAGTCCAGGGATGCCCTGTATCTCTGTCAAATTGTTCTGGAGGAAGTAGTCATCACACTGAGTGCCACTCATGTTGCCCGGCACACAGAACCTCTCCCAGAGCTGACTGGGCACTGTGATGTTTCCCATTGCCACAGTCTTAGCACACACGTCAAAGCGATCTCTCACCAATGTCCTGTTCCCCAGCATGCAGACCCTACAATAAACATAAGAACAAAAATTAGTGTGTTTCTGTTTTGTCATTACTACGTTAACCCCAAGAGTTGAGTCATTGTTATGTTAAGACACTGACGGTGTGATAAGACCTGACTTAGAAGTTTGTGCAACTGGAAGCATGGCAGCCACATATTCTACCACTTACTATATTAAGGTCCTCATAATTCTCTTGAGAGTGAACCTGGATGCTTATTCTATGAAACCAGCTCTGCTCACTTACGGGACATCTGGTGGATGAGTCATGGATTTGATTGCCCCAGCATAGATGGAGACAATTGAAATAATGACGCAGGCGAGGAAAAGAGAGGCCAACTTGTTGACATATTTCACTCCTACGAACACCACCACAGCCATCAGGGTGAGACAGATGGAGCCGTACACTCGCATGTTGTTCAGCATGGCACTGTCAGTCCCATGGGGGTCTGTAGCATGAAAAATAGCCGCCTGGGGCACCAGATATTTCTGAGGAGAAATGAATCACAAAAGGCCAGTTACTGCATATACATTGTATAGCCTCTAAATGTATGCTTCTGATGTGTGGCAGAGGAACCTTTAGAGATTTCTTAGCAAACAAACGTGAGGTATAACATGACTAAAAGACAAGATTTTAGCAAACTGACCAGGAAGATTTCGATAGCACCCAGTATGTACATGGCAGAGGCAAAGGTGGTGCCCAAGTAGAAGCACAGCCCCACAGCACCTCCAAACTCTGGGCCCAGGGAGCGTGAGATCATGAAGTATGACCCTCCAGCTGTGGCAGTGAAACAAACTGTCACACAGACACACTGGAAAGTCCAATGTTTGTGCTACATTTGCAACAGTGAATCCGTGCTGCCCCCCAGTGGAAAAACATGCACTGGAAAATGTTACTTCTAAATGTAGATCAGTGCAGATTGTGGGAATTTTATGTCACCATTTCGGCAATACAGTTCTGTTCTGAACAAGCCTACAAAAGAATTTATGAAGGATGCTGAAAGCATGCTGAGGGCCTTTTATTGTTGAGGCTCATGAGCAACAAGGTTTATTAGAAAAGTATTACCTGGAACAACACCATTTGTGGCAATGGCACTCATTGATATGGCTGTGAGCATCGTCTGCAGAGGACAGGGACATGATTTATGTGTAAAAGTACAGAGGTCATGGCAGCTCAGTCAATGTTTTCTGACAAAACTGAAAGTGAGCACTGCTCTGCTTCTGAAAACATATTCCTGCATCATATGTAGCCTGACAGTAAATGTATGTGCTTTGTAAGGAAGATAGTGAGTAAAAAATACTTCTTTGCTTCTTTGCCATTTAAGCTTGGTGGAGTGAACCAAGCATAATAATGGGTGTGTGTGTGTGTGTCTGCGTGTGGTGCATACTAACACACGAGCAGCACATGAGGACAATCAGGAGGGACTGCATGATGCCAGACACCCCAACGATCCATGTCAGTCGGAGGAAAAGAATGACGCCAAAGATGTTCTGGAGACACGGCAAGTAAACGCCCATCAGCGTGCCCATGTTGGGAGACTGAGGGAGGGGAAGAGGGGGAAAGGGATAGGGGGGGGTTAGGATAGTGGCCATGACATTTCAGGAAACAAGTGCATTGATCATTAGCATTGATTGATGTACTTTATAAAGGTCATTCAATCATGTTATCAGCTCTTCCCATGTATCCAGGTCTCACACAGCCACAGTCGGAGTGGCTGCAGAGTGAGCAAAGGCACAGGCTATCAATCAGTCAGCAAGTCTTAATACAGAATTTTGATAGCGAGGCAGCCAGAAATGGAATACAATGTTCCAGGACTTGAAATGGCCTTATGTTCCCATAATAAAAGGACAGTTAGTTCCTTCAACGAGCCCTAGCTCCTGACCTTGGGAGTCTTCTTACGCGAGGCCTGAGCACTCTCCTCCTCCTCATGCTCTTTGGCCCCCTGGGTGATGTTGGTGTAACTGACCAAGCGGCTGAGCAGAGAGGAGACCTTTGGTCGGATGTCCAGCTCCTCCTGGAGAATAAGGTTGGGAGAAGTTCAGTGGATGAGTTTGGTTTCATTCTATCAGCGGACAGAAATTTTATGGAGTAAAACAAGCAAAACAGACCTCAAACAAAGCCAGGTTCCTGTCATAGAAGTCATTCTTCTTGCCTGCAGCGTCACTGCTGAGAAATGGACTGTCTTCTTTATGATTCCCATGTCCTGTTAGAGAGAGAATCATTATTCTATTATATGTTACATTCTATTATTATTCTATTATAACAATCAAAACAAAGCTATAGGGCCAATCAAATATAGTACAAACATGTACATAAATCATTCCCTGCCAAAAAAAGGGGAAAATATTATTTTTAAAGATTTACTGATGACAGGCTGCAGCTGCATCTAGTTGCTATGTTCACTGCTATGAATGACAGACCTGCGATATTGGCAACCCTCTTTCAGGTGATCATTTACTGGATCATGCAGACATTAAAAGTATCCAACATTTTCAGTTCTGACTGAGTTAAGATTATCTAATATATAAGGAAAATTTTGGTAGAAATAATAATCACTTAAATATCTCACGGATGTTAAATTTTCAACCCACAGTAAATTCAACATTTTAAATACAGTCACTCCTTTAAGGCAACGTTCACTGCATGATGGTATGGTTCAAAATAGTATAGCATTAAAATCTTTATTATGAAAAAGTAATATCCAAGCACTACTGCCTATACGGTAATGTGAAGTTTATGGTGAATTAAAAAAATTTGTGGTAATCATTTTTAACTTTTAGTCAGATTTTACCTGTTACTATCAATTATGATACGAGCATCTTAATAATCCCTGTGTGGCAGTAAACTTTCGAAACACAATTAATGCAGTGAGGGTGCAGTGAAAGGTCAAAAGCAATGCACATCAACAAGCCAACAAAAGCCCAGGTGATAAACAAGCATATAAATAGATTTTACTCTCATTAACTTCTGCTTTTGAAGAAAAGAACTCGGTGCCTGGGGCAATTATTGCACGGAAGGAAGTATTGTGAGCTTCATCTCACACACACACACACACACACACACACACACACTCATAGGCATGCACATACCACATTACCCAAGAAATTATCCAACCTTGGGTTATTAGAGCATGTAACTTTTCACAGTGGCATCTCAGAACCAAAATTAATCCATCCTAAAAACAAAATCTGCAAATTTACCATGTGGGCATGAAAAAAAAGCAAACTCTCAATGACATTGAAAATAAGTTGGCTGAGTATCAACGGTGGTCTTCACTCACCTTTGGTCTGTGTCCCACTGCAGCTACTCTCACTGTGGGTGAGCATAGTTATGTGCTGGGTGCACACTACAACAGAGGACTGTGCACTCAGGCTCAGGGGACTGTCGATTGCTATCTGGGACACCCGGTCACCCAGGGTGAGTTCTCATTCAGGGGCCTGTGGTGCATGATGGGGGGAGTGCAGGATACAGGGACATAACTCACTGACCCTCAAACACACACACACACACACACACACACCTCCTCATTCAAAAAGCTAGCATTTAGATGCTTTAAAAAAGTATGAAAAAATGTATGGATATTGATAAAAAACACAATAATATAAATGGTAAATTGTCTTGCATTTACCATTTAATGTAAAGTGCCTTTGAAGTCTACTTGACTTCTCCAAGCACTTTACAAGGTTCACATACATCCACTCACACATACTCATACCTGGGTGGAGTTCTAGTATCATCTGAGTTGAGAGTTTGGAAACCATTCAAACACATTCACATGCCGATGGCGCAGCATGGGGAGCAATTCAGTGTTTAGTATCTTACCCAAGGACACTTGACACTTAATTTTAAAGTACCTAAGTTCAAATAATTAAAAAAAAATTTTTTTTTTTAAATATTCTAACAAAAAATTTTAAGCTGTCGCCATAATTCTCAGTAACATGCTTGAAACATTTTAGTTTACATGTAATGAGTCTAGAAAATATTATTTTTTTAGATGTACTGTACTGGTGTATAATGATCAGAGACAAGATATGTTTTGCCTCTTAACCATTAACCCTTAAAACAGTTATTGTTTGCAATATCCAAAGCATGCAAAACATGCAAAAGTTGTAACGTGTGAAGATCATTTTGCGACTAGTCAGTCTGTCCAAACCCTGACAGCAACATAGCTGGAAGTCAGGCAGGAGGTAACACTGTCCTCTAGTTTCGTCTTGGTGTCTTGGCACTGGATAAAAGCAAATCTGTCAGGTATTCCACATGACCATAATACTGAAACCTAAAACAGAGCTTCTGAATTAATTCCATTTAGTGGACATTTAGTCCAGCCTGAACAAACTTCTGGGAACTGAGGAGGCATTGGGGGGGTCTCTTGTTAATAACCTGACATTAAAGAGATTAAAGATTAACTGAATGTTTTTGAGGGCACACGAGAGCTGTGCTGTGTGGGCAGAACAACACGGGCCATACAGTAACATGTATCAACATGTCAGTTACACAGCAGCAGATCCAAGCAGGACCGACAACTTTACAGACTTGTACTTTCTAATGAATCCCTGTGTATGTCTTTCCAGTCTTTGTTTTTTGAAAGGATTTATTTTATCAAAGGTCATCAGCAAGAAAGGTATGGAGTGTGGGTATGGTGGAGCATCCCGGTAATTTAGAATTGTTTATAGAAATGAACTGTATTTATAATTTTCATATTTGGCAGTGATTGTCTCTATTGCCTTTGAATTGTAGCTCCAGTCCAGAAAAGTCCCAGGCAAATGTGATCAGGGACTACAAATGCATGAGGCTGTACAGGAATAATTTGCCGTCTATTTACTAGATTGACACTCGGAGAAGATGCCACGCTGTCATAACTGCATAAAGTGCACAAGGTTTAAAGGAAAGCAACCAAAGTCAGCACTTTTCTGCAGGGACAAAAATCAATTTTATTCATGATTTAAATGGCTTTTGTAAAACAAATCTGCACCAAAAGGTCATTTTCATATTCACTAACACTGAAGAGAGAGAGAAACTTCACAACAATGTGCCTGTGCCTTTAAAGCTGGTGTGAAAACAGTACTGCGGCCACTAAACTTCCTCTTTAATAAATATTTAAAACTTAACACGCTGAGGCAGATAAGTCACACAGCTTAGCCCACCGCACTTTGTGTTGTTAGTTGGCAAGAATGTTGTACTGATTATGTGTTTGGAGGTGATTTGTCTGTGTGTGTTTGTGTCTTAGAGACTGTGAAAGACAATAATTGTGTTAACATTTGTTCCCTATGCTGCAGGCCGTCATAGAGGACATAAACATAAAGGTTCTTACGAGATAGGATCTCCTAAATTTGCCCACACCATTCAGCTTATTACATATTCATGGGCCTGTAAAATAACTCTTATCCAGAGTCACTCTGACCTCTGATGCACACTACCAACTGTGCTTTTAGCATGGTATTACACTGAATGAGCAAGTAGTCCCACCATTGAATCAACTTTGAGGTGGCTTATTTGGAGTGTTGCTTCATGGAAACTAGCCCAGCCCTACCGGCACGAATTAGAACTTCAATCCATTACATAATCCAATACACATCTTACCTAGTGACAAACTTGACATTTTCCTCTCAAAAATGGCAACTAGCTTTATAAAACATCTGTTTTGTTTCATTCTAATTGTCATTACTATTGAAATAATGTAATTCTTGTGTAGCAATAGCTTTACTGGCTGTGTTTTACTGTGACCTGACTCTGAACAGAGCAGAGGAATGTTAACCTGCTGGGCTGTACAGCAAAACCCATTAGTTTTGATGTGTGCTAATGATGACAAAAGCACAGCAGCTCCGTGTGATTACCTCAAGGGGTAAAGGTGGGCACAGAAAGGTGCATCACATAACAGAATTTCAACAGAATTTCAATTTTGTGTTGCAAATGCTCTTAACTGTTGGCTTTATGTGAATGTTATAGACTGTACAGTCTAAACAGTCTATGGTACAGATCAACAGTCAAGGCCATATTTAGCTATTTACACATGCTCTAATATAAATAACATAAACAGCACACAACCATTATGTTTCTATTATTATGTAAACAACAAAGAATTTAAATATTTATCTCGTAGCAAATTCAACAGTTAACCAAGAACTATTAAAGCATAAATGAAAGCAGGTTGGCGAAATGCTGTTTGGATTCTCTCACCTATGATTTACGACATCCCTGATATCACTTTCCTTGACAATTCTATTATGGCTCTTTGTAATATCAGCCCAGGTTTTGAAACTCTAGCTTAAAAAAAGAAAAAAAAAAAAAAAAGTTAAAAAAATTCCAGAAAGAAGTGTTGAAATGTATTTCACGCTGTTCCTTTAAATCCAAAAATTAAAATTCAAAAAGTACTGAATATTGTACACAAAGGCTTTTTGAAAATGCGACAAGTGGAACCCAGCCTCAACTTTGGTGACAGTTCCTTCTCATGTCTGCCATAAGAATCTGGAAGTACACAGAAGACTGCTAAATCTGCATTGTTCCAACTTTCCTGCCATTTTAAGTGAGATACTTATATGCTCCATGCTCATATTGATTAACCATTTTTGTTAGCATAGCTACTCCAAATCGCTGTAGTACTGCTCTACTACAATGAAGTAGTTTATGCATTGCAGCTAAGTGCTCATGGTTCCATGGTTGGTACTGTACATGTTTTGTATTGACAGCTGTGTAGTTTCTAAGATAAAGCAGTGAATAAGATTTATGGCACATAAAGTGCATTCAGCTGCTAGAGGATATCCTTAACAGGACATGATTGAAAAGTTAATATCACCCTGTTGGCATCTGAGCAGATAGAAAACAAATGGCAAATGGCTGGACAACAAACATTTTGGACAGGATTGTCAATTTAAATATTTTGATCTATAAAGACTGTTACATTGACTTACAGACTTTCACACTAAAAGTTGGTTCTGGATGGCTAGTTTAAATGAAGTTAAAAAGTGCATCCTGTACTGGAAAACAGGTGATTTTGGGTCAAATACGATGTTTATAGTTTGGTGAAATGAATGTCAATCTATGTAATTTTCTGACGCAAGCAAGTGTATCTGTGCGTGTGTCTGTGTGTGTGCATGGGGGAGAGGGGCAGCATTCCTTAAATTCTCCACCTGTTACATCACTTCTCTGGGCCTTTGGGTTTGAAGGAATGACAAGTAGATGACATATGCCGTGGTATCACCCTGACAAGCTAATATATTGATAATGTCTCACGGTTGTGTTTACAGTGTATTTTTCTGCCCCCAAGTGGCCTCAATGATAAATTACTCTAGGTATAATCATACAAATAATACAAATTATGTCATTATAATTATAACACATAACTATGCTAACAATTTGCCAAAATCAATTAATTTGTTGATTTTTTTCAGTTAAGTAAATATACTATATTATTGGATTTTACACGTTTGAATTAACACAAATGGAGCTCTTCAGTACCAATTATTAGCAATTATTAGTAGAATTATAACCAATAATATCATTAGCTATTCACTCATTCACAAATGTGCTAACTACACTGTATCTACAGTATTTGTGCACAAATTTGCACTTAGGTATTTCATGGAATATTATTTATTGCATTTGAAATAAACAAATTCACATAGAACAAGTGTTCTTGAGAGGGGTTGGACTTTTTTCTATGCTGGAGTTATCCAGCATGAGAGGCGGAGAGCAGGTGTGGGCTTATTAATAGCTGCCCGGTTCTCAGCCAATGTGTTGGAGTTTACCTCGGTGTACGAAAGGGTTGCTTCCCTGTGCTTTCGGGTTGGGGAACAGGTCCTGACTGTGGTTTGCGCCTATGCGCCAAACACACACCCAGCCATAAAGGCAAAACGCTCGGAACCGTAAGCAGCGTGGGGCGGTGGCGCACCGCAGCACCACGCGCCTCCTCCGGGTACCCAACTCTAACAGGGGGGTTCAATGTCTCCTACTACTCCTGGCACTCTCCAGGTGTGTGCTGGCCCCTACTGGGGACTCTGTCGTCCTGGGAGATTTCAACACTCATGTGGGCAACGACAGCGAGACCTGGAGGGGTGTGATTGGGAGGAATGGCCTGCCTGATCTGAACCCGAGTGGTGTTCAGTTATTGGATTTCTGTTCTAGTCACAGTTTGTCCATAACTAACACCATGTTCAGCCATAAGAGTGTCCATGAGTGCACTTGGCACCAGGACACCCTAGATCGACAGTCAATGATTGACTTTTTAGTCATATCATCTGATCTGCAACCGTATGTCCTGGACACTTTGGTAAAGAGAGGAGCAGAGCTGTCAACTGATCACCACCTGGTCGTGAGTTGGATCAGGTGGCAGGGGAGGAAGCCGGACAGACCAGGCAGGCCCAAGCGAATAATGAGGGTCTGCTGGGAAGGTCTGGCTGAGGACCCTGTGAAAATGGTCTTCAACTCCCACCTCCGGA
>KV751341.1:9990469-10036998 GCA_001698575.1 Mola mola | reverse complement strand
ACCAGAGGGTGTGTTCCAACTACCAGGGGATCACACTCCTCAGCCTCCCTGGGAAGGTCTACTCCAGGGTGCTGGAGAGGAGAGTCCGACTGCTAGTTGAACCTCGGATTCAAGATGAGCAATGTGGTTTTTGTCCTGTACGTGGAACACTGGACCAGCTCTATATCCTCGCAAGGGTACTGGAGGGGGCATGGGAGTTTGCCCAACCAGTCCACATGTGTTTTGTGGATCTGGAGAAAGCTTATGACCGCGTCCCTCAAAGTGTCCTGTGGGGGGTGCTCCAGGAGTATGGGGTAGATGGCCTTTTGTTACGGGCCATTCGATCTCTGTATTGTCGGAGGCAGAGCTTGGTTCGCATTGCCGGCAGTGAGTCAGACCCGTTCCCAGTCAGGGTTGGTCTCCTCCAAGGCTACCCTTTGTCGCCGGTTCATACTTTTTATGGACAGAATTTCTAGGCGCAGCCAAGCGGCGGAGGGAGTCGGGTTCGGTGGCCTCCGGATTCCGTCTCTGCTATTTGCAGATGACGTGGTCCTGTTGGCGTCCCTCCAAGTGTCCTGTGGGGGTGTACTCCGGGAGTATGGGGTAGATGGCCTTTTATTAGGAGCCATTCGATCTCTGTAAGTGTCGGAGCCAGTGCTTGGTTCGCATTGCCGGCAGTAAGTCAGACCCATTCCCAGTCAGGGTTGGTCTCCGCCAAGGCTGCCCTTTGTCACCGGGTTCTGTACATAATTTTTATGGACAGAATTTCTAGGCGCAAAGATTGGAGATTGGAGATTGACAGACGGACTGGGGCAGCGTCGGCAGTGATCTGGACACTGAAGCGGTCTGTTGTGGTAAAGAGAGAGCTGAGCCAGAAGGCAAAGCTTTCAATTTACAGGTCAATCTACGTTCCAACTCTCACCTATGGTCATGAGCTCTGGGTAGTGACTGAAAGAATGAGATTGCGAATACAAGCGGCTGAAATGAGCTCCGTAGGGTGGCTGTGCTCAGCCTTAGAGATAGGGTGAGGAGCTCGGACATCCAGGAGAGGCTCAGAGTAGAGCCGCTGCTCCTCTGCGTTGAGAGGAGCCAGGAGGCATCTGGTCAGGATGCCTCCTGGACATCTCCCTGGGGAGGTGTTTCGGGAATGGCAAACCGGGAGGAGACCCCGGGGCAGACCAAGGACACGCTGGAGAGATTATATCTCTCGGCTGGCTTGGGAACATCTTGGTGTCCCCCCAAAGGTGTTATTGGAAGTGGCCAGGGAGAGGAGCGTCTGGATTTCCCTGCTCAGGCTGTTGCCCCCCGGGACCCAGATCCAGATAAGCGACAGAAAACGAAACGAAACAAAATTCACATAGTTGGGTAGCAGTTAAGGAGAAAAACTGACATATAAAAATAGATTTGCCAGGGCATCAGTAAATTTTAACTGAAGCATAAGACCTGAGATCGTCTAATAAAAGGCTGGTACATAAGAAATCATAACAAGAACTTATGCAGGTACACGGACTGAAAGTGAATAAGACAACAGGTAAGAGTGGCACCGACCACATATCTCAAGAAATGTCTCATTTGTTACTGAATGAGGAAGAAGAGACACATTTTTCTCACTTCATATATTAAAAAAATGATTGTTTTAATCATTTGACATTTATTATCAAGAAGACAGGGAAACAAAATTGCATCCAATTATTGGTCTGTTATATTGGTAATATAACACCGATAACTCCCAAACAAATTCTAAACCCATTCTAAAAACAGAGGACAATCTCTGTTCAAAATGCATCATTTTCATATATTACACCACAGCGAGCGATGAAGCAGGGCCAGGCTTTGCTTAATGCTTGTAGTAGGCCTACTTTCCTGCCTGATGTGTGAAGGCTGTTTTAGGGCAGCTGCTCCTGCACAGGAGTGCAGCACGGTTACAATGGCCACAGTGTTGGCTCTGCTGCACACAGACTCAGCTCTGTGTCACTGCCTCTGTGCTTCAGACGTCACACTGACAGCATGTTCCATACCCTGGCCCGCCACTCCCATGATTAAATCATTTAGTATACGCACACACAACCACTTTTGGGCTGTTTTACCACAGTTGACTTCACTTTTTTTCTGCTAAAATAAGTGTCTATAATTGCAAAATATTATGTCCATGTTCCAAACCTGTTACCACCATAAATATGTTTTAAAAGTCGTGAAGTCTTATACAATGGTTTTATAACTCTTCTTCTTACCTTCCACTTCTCACCGTCAGCCTGTCCGCCCCTGCATGTAGCCATCCTTAGTTTAACGGTTGTTGTTCTCAGATGTGGGAGAGTTACAGAGAAACTTGACAGCAGTAAGATAATTGGGGAAGCCATAAACTGACCCTATAACTGTCACATCAGGACATCTGCTTTTCCCACCTCTTTGTCACCTTAAAGTTCTGTGGGGACATGATACAACACTTTTTTTCTTACATGAAGTTCAAGACACTATTTTTAACACTTGGTAAGTTATGTGCAGTATCTAAAGTGTATGAAGTTGCATCTATGCTGATCGAGAGGACCGTTTGACTGTAAAGTGTGACTTTGTGCATTCAAGCAGACAGCAAGGTCCACATGTGCCAAGATTCCTACTTGTTATGCTTTAGATAAAGAGTTTCACTGAAGCGTAGATCATTCCTCTGCATGGCGCAGTCCGACACTCACACAATGATTTGCAAGCACACAGAATCCCATTCATTTCCAAACACTCATGAGGTTCTGTAGTATAAAGATATGGCCAGCGAGCCTGTTTTCTGTGCCCAGCCCAGCCCTGTGAGCCTTAGGGAAAGCGTGGGTGCTCTATTTGAAAGGCACACCCATGCCCGTCTTTTATCAAAAAAGTTGGTTCAGTTCCTTAGCCAAAACTAATCAGCACTTCTCTACATTATCCCACAAGCTCCCCTCCTTGTTCTATTTTGTCTTTAGTGGGGCGCCTCCCTCCTTGCTGACGCAATGGAGAAACAAGCGAATGACAGTGAGAGACAAGCTGAGACAGAGAAGCGAAGAGGGAGAAGTCCGCTCCTATGTTGTCAAACAGACAGTCTCTGTGAAAGCAAATCCTCCCTTGGTACAGAGAGAGCCCCATCTTTTGTGTAATAAAGGGCTTGAGTCCTTTTTCTTGTTGCAAAGGTACCCCCCCCCCCCCACACACACACACACACACACACACACACACACCCCTTGCGCCTTTCCCACAGTTCTTGCCACTTTCTTTGTTTTCCCTTTGTCACTCATGTGGCCCTGAATTTATCAGAAAAGCTCCACAGCCAGCAAACAACACTCCAAGATGATAGAGTGTTTGAGAAGAAGTGTTTGTGCATTCTTACTTAAAGTGAGCTGAGTCGGACCTTTCTACCGTAGCAAAACCACATTGGGGCCCTAGAGAATTGTCATGGTAACCATATAATGAGCTGTGAAGGAGGATCTCAGGACAAAGCCAAGATTTTCCCCACACAACTCATGTCCCAACTCATGAAGTATCACTTCCACAACACTCTTTACAACTTCCAAATGAGTGAAATGTGTCTTTCCTAAGAGATAAAGAGCTTAGTAAAAGTTGTGAGGCTCACCCTCAGAGCTGACAGTGTCTTGATGATCAGGGTAGTCCTGCCCAGTGTCCCTGTAATCCACCCAGTTAATCCCCTCCAGGCTGTCGTAGCTGGACGGAGCTTGATCCTTCACTGGTACCACTGTGAAGTGAGGCATGTTTTCATCACTCTCCTCTGCTGTCTCCGGCTCAGACTCAACATAGCAAGCTAGCTGGTAGCTCAACTCCCACTAATGGCAACTACATTCCACTTCACTGTGCTCATTTCCTCTGGAGGGTATTACCATAGTCCCCGCCCACAGGCCAGCCCCTCCTGGGCTCAATGTGTGAACAGAAAGGGCTTGGTGGTCTCCAGGATGCATTTGGAGTTGAGTCCACCTTCCACATGTAGGAGTGACCTAGGGGGTACAGCTCTGAGCTGTCATGAGTCATGTAGATTGAGAGAGTGGGAGAGAAGAGGGAGAACCCCCCCACCACAGCAACGTGGCAGTTTGGAAAATAACCAAACTACACTGGTGAAGGTGAAGCAAAAGTGGTAAAGAGAGGGAAGGACAAAAAAAGACAACTTGTCAGAGAGGGAAGAAACAGAACATTAACTGTTCAAATAGATGTCATTTCGACTTGTAACCCCACAGTCAAAGGGAATTTGAAATGTAGCTTTGTCTCCAGAATACATTGAATCATTTCCTGAATGACAATAAATGAATGTTGTGGTGCCATGTATGAGATGGTCAGCTGCTATTGAAACTGTGAGGGAAGACTCAGCAGTAACCTCATGAAGGGGCAGGAAAGTTTATTCTCCCTTCTCCGACGATACTCTCAAACCAGAAAAGCAGCAGATTAAAGACTCTTTAGTAAGGCTGTTATTAGAGGCCGTTTAAGGCTTTTCTTTTTTTTACTTCTTACCACTGCTCTGTTTGAACTGCAGAGTTTTTAGAAAGAAAAAGAAGTGTGTGGGTGATTTCATTACTAAGCTTCATTCTAAGGGGAGAAAAAGAACAGGAAAATAATTTAAAGGGCTAAAGGGTGATTAGTTCACTTGTCTGAGTTGCTGGTGGAACAAAATGCATTTATGGAAAAATCAGTCATAAAAGAAGAACCCATGAAAGAAAAGAAGATAAAAAATGTTGAGGTTACACATTTGTGCATCTTTGCCGCCAGAGTTTAAAGTTAGGGGTAATTTGGTTTTATGAAATGTAGAGTGTTGACATTTTTGAGATGATTGGCCATGTTTAATGCCAAGTTTTCAATATCTAATGTGAAGATGAAGCCCTGTCTTGCATGAGAAATAGCGGCTGTGCTGTTTTACTTTACGTAGAACTATCTGAAAACAGATGAAATGTAAACGCAGTTTTCATTCCCATAAAATGGGCCCTGTGGTTAAGTTTATCAGTTTACCATAAAACTATTACTACAGGTTTTTCTCCACCTTCTGTTGAATTTGTAAATGTCAACATCCTTGAGTATTTGGTACTTTTGTGGTTTCAGTATTGTCCTCTGCCTCAGCGTTCGTGCAGTCAGTCTGAGGCTTTGATGTAATAGAAATAATTTACTTGCCTGAATGAGTTGCTGGCTTGGCAAAGTGTTTCACATGGGATGACATCTACCATATAAGGTCATTTCTTGGCTTGATTAACCCATGCAGTGCTGCGTCAAAGTGAGGGCCAGTGAACAGCAAGCAGCAAGGCAAACCCAACAATCACTCACCTTTGTGGACATGAAAGCATCAGGGGAAGACACCAGGAAAGATTAACCCCTTAAAAGGGTGAGTTTGTTTAAAGAGTTGATGATGTGGTGGCAAGAATCCATTTTTTTCTGGGCCAGATGTATAAATGATGTCCTTTATTCCACATTAAAATAATGGATGGGCTGTGCTGGCGGCAATTCCCCTGCACATTTCTGAATGCAACTAAAATAGCTACAGAACACCTCACATACTGTGGTTAAGATGGCAGTTGCAACATGTTTCCCAAATAGACTTAAAATAAAAAACAACAAAAAAACAAATGAACTTTACATGAACAATCTTGTAAAATGTCAACATGATGCTTGACCACTTGTATGTTTTTCCAACCTAATTGTAGCTCACTTAAACTTTGGTTTCCCTTCCATTTTTAGCTTGTTTTCACTTGTTGCAGTTATGGCTCGATGTCTCTGACTTGTAAGCATGGTTTTCCTCCACAAGATGACAGCCTTGCTCCTCAGATGTCAATTCATTTGTTCAACCCCTGTATAGAAATGTTAGTGACCTTCTCTAGGTGTCATGCTATAAAAACCTAATAATCACAGTAGAATCATGCATATTCTGAGAGACCCTCGGCATATTTCATTGGGCATTCATCTCACACACACATGATTAAAAAAAAGATACAGTCACGTCAAACACTTTTGTCTTAAAGGCAGTATAGGCCTACAGAATAAATGGGCTCTGTGTGTGTGCAAATAATTTAGGATAGCACATACAAAATTTGTCTTTTTAAATTGTGTTATTTGGCTGGCCCATTTTGATTACATTTTTACAAACAAGTTTTAGAATCAATTTCCAGACCAGGATGCTGAAAGACTGTGAATGTGAGCTGTAGAATATAATTTCTGATTGTTATTCATATCCGAAACAAATTCTACATCTGTGGTCAATATGGTAATTGTGTTATAGTCAAAGACTGTGTGGACCAATCTAATATAGTCACCCCTTAATGCTCCTTACACATTTTATTACCTCCATATTTCCCACAGTCTTCCTGGCTACCGTTTAAAAATGTAGGGAGAAAATGAACTACTTCAAAGAGTATTTTTTGAAAGAGAGGATTTCTCTGTTTTGAATGAATGGTACTTAGCTGCATAGCTAAATCTAATTGGTTGTGAAAGCTCAGCACCCCTTGTCTTTCTATTAGTGACACTGATTAGGATTTTCTAATACTGCGCCTGAGGAGATTTAAGTCGATCCAATTACCTTTGGCTGCCATCATTAGCATGACATGGCCCCAGGGGCCCTTTCACTCTATCACAAGATTTGCCTCTGTGGACAATGAAGGCCATGCAGCCTGACTGCTGTGAAAACTGAAAGGTTGCCAGTGGGATTACATTGTCTCCCAAGCAGTTTTCCTCTCTGTCTCAGACAGACTGAGGGCAACTTCTGGTGGTTTTAGTGTTTGGGTCTTGTTCTTTCCCCATAAGGTTTGTGTGCTCCATAAGAGATTTTGAGAGACTGAAAAGAGAGACAGTATTTAGCCTGGCACTGTTTCAGCTCTAGAATAAAGGATTAGCAAACTGCATATGCACCTTGACCAAATATTATATACATTGAGTGATTGCTCTTCTTTAAGCATAATTACTGAACATGTCTCAAATTCATTCATCTGTTTATGAAAAGAGAGACAGTATTTAGCCTGGCACTGTTTCAGCTCTAGAATAAAGGATTAGCAAACTGCATATGCACCTTGACCAAATATTATATACATTGAGTGATTGCTCTTCTTTAAGCATAATTACTGAACATGTCTCAAATTCATTCATCTGTTTTATATACAGTATATCCTCTTTATGAGGTTTATATTGGGCCTTTAACTTGATTGATGAGGTTAGGGTTTCGTTTCGTTTCGTTTTCTGCCGCTTATCCGGGTCCGGGTCGCGGGGGTAACAGCCTGAGCAGGGACATCCAGACGCTCCTCTCCCCAGCCACTTCCACCAACTCCTCCGGGGGGACACCAAGACGTTCCCAAGCCAGCCGAGAGATGTAATCTCTCCAGCGTGTCCTTGGTCTGCCCCGGGGTCTCCTCCCGGATGGGCATGCCCGAAACACCTCCCCAGGGAGACGTCCAGGAGGCATCCTGACCAGATGCCCGAACCACCTCAACTGGCTCCTCTCAACGCGGAGGAGCAGCGGCTCTACTCTGAGCTCCTCCCGGATGTCCGTGCTCCTCACCCTATCTCTAAGGCTGAGCCCAGCCACCCTGCGAAGGAAGCTCATTTCGGCCGCTTGTATTCGCGATCTCATTCTTTCGGTCACTACCCAGAGCTCATGACCATAGGTGAGAGTTGGGACGTAGATTGACCTGTAAATTGAAAGCTTTGCCTTCTGGCTCAGCTCTCTCTTCACCACAACGGACCGCTTCAGCGTCCGCATCACTGCCGACGCTGCTCCAATCCGTCTGTCAATCTCCCGCTCCATTTTCCCCTCACTCGTGAACAAGACCCCGAGATACTTGAACTCCTCCACTTGGGGAAGCGACTCTCCCCCGACCCAGAGTGGGCAATCCACCCTTTTCCGGCTAAGAACCATGGCCTCAGATTTAGAGGTGCTGATTCTCATCCCTGCCGCTTGACACTCAGCTGCAAACCGTCCCAGTGAGAGCTGGAGGTCACTGTTCGATGAGGCCAACAGGACCACGTCATCTGCAAATAGCAGAGACGGAATCCGGAGGCCACCGAACCCGACTCCCTCCGCCGCTTGGCTGCGCCTAGAAATTCTGTCCATAAAAATTATGAACAGAACCGGTGACAAAGGACAGCCTTGGCGGAGACCAACCCTGACTGGGAACGGGTCTGACTTACTGCCGGCAATGCGAACCAAGCTCTGACTCCGACAATACAGAGATTGAATAGCCCGTAACAAAAGGCCATCTACCCCATACTCCCGGAGCACCCCCCACAGGATACCTTGGGGGACACGGTCATAAGCCTTCTCCAGATCCACAAAACACATGTGGACTGGTTGGTCAAACTCCCATGCCCCCTCCAGTACCCTCGTGAGGGTATAGAGCTGGTCCAGTGTTCCACGGCCAGGACGAAAACCACATTGCTCCTCTTGAATCCGAGGTTCAACTAGCAGCCGCACTCTCCTCTCCAGCACCCTGGAGTAGACCTTCCCAGGGAGGCTGAGGAGTGTGATTCCCCGGTAGTTGGAACACACCCTCTGGTCCCCCTTCTTGAAAAGGGGGACAACCACACCTGTCTGCCACTCCAAAGGCACAGTCCCCGATGTCCACGCAATGTTGCAGAGGCGTGTCAACCATGACAGCCCTACAACATCCAGAGCCTTGAGGAGATCGGGACGGATCTCATCCACCCCAGGGGCGCTGCTGCTGCGGAGTTGTTTGACAGCCCCGGCGACCTCGACCCCCGTGATGGGAGAGCCCAGCCCAAAGTCCTCCGGCTCTGCCTCTTCTTCAGAATGCGTGTTGGTGGGATTGAGGAGATCTTCGAAGTATTCCTTCCACCGCCGAACTATAGACTCAGTTGAGGTCAGCAACTCCCCTCCCACACCGAAGACCGTGTGGACGGGGTTCCGCTTTCCCCTCCTGAGTCGCCGAACAGTTTGCCAGAATTTCTTCGGCGCCGACTGGAAGTCTTGTTCCATGGCCTCACCAAACTCCTCCCCCACCCGGGTTTTTGCCTCAGTGACCACCCGAGCCGCAGATCGCTTGGCCTGCCGGTAGCTGTCTGCTGCCTCGGGAGTCCCACAGGCCAACCATGACCTGTAAGTCTCCTTCTTCAGCTTGACGGCCCCTTTCACCTCTGGTGTCCACCAGCGGGTCCTGGGATTACCGCCACGACTAGCACCAGCGACCTTGCTACCACAGCTTCGAGCAGCCGCCTCGACAATGGCAGCGCGGAACATGGCCCACTCAGACTCCATGCTCCCCACTACCTCCGGGATGTGGTTGAAGCTCCTCCGGAGGTGGGAGTTGAAGACCATTTTCACAGGGTCCTCAGCCAGACGTTCCCAGCAGACCCTCACTATTCGCTTGGGCCTACCTGGTCTGTCCGGCTTCTTCCCCCGCCACCTGATCCAACTCACCACCAGGTGGTGATCAGTTGACAGCTCTGCTCCTCTCTTTACCCGAGTGTCCAGCACATACGGTCGCAGATCAGATGATACGACTACAAAGTCAATCATTGACTGTCGACCTAGGGTGTCCTGGTGCCAAGTGCACTTATGGACACTCTTATGGCTGAACATGGTGTTAGTTATGGACAAACTGTGACTAGCACAGAAATCCAATAACTGAACACCACTCGGGTTCAGATCGGGCAGTCCGTTCCTCCCAATCACACCCCTCCAGGTCTCGCCGTCATTGCCCACATGAGCGTTGAAGTCTCCCAGTAGGACGATGGAGTCCCCAGTAGGGGCACTCTCCAGTACCTTTTCCAAGGACTCCAAAAAGGGTGGGTACTCTGAACTGCTATTTGGCGCATAGGCACAAACCAGAGTCAGGTCCCGTTCCCCAACCCGAAGGCGCAGGGAAGCAACCCTTTCGTCCACGGGGGTAAACTCCAACACATTGGCTGAGAGCCGGGGAGCTATTAATAAGCCCACGCCTGCTCTCCGCCTTTGTCGAGGAGGTTAGGGTGCATTTTATATTGAAAGCATTTTCCAGTAATGTACAGCAGTATTCAGTAATCATTATTGAAGACATCTCTGGTCTCCTGAGCTCTCAACTTTCAGTTTCGAGATCTTAAAGAGATTCACACAGTAACCCTCTGGCTTGCTATTCAGTAATAGTCAGTATGTGTGGTACAGTAAGTGTGATAAGTTGCAGTTTGCTACATCACCTAAATAAAAGGATTAGCAACATTTTTAGTATGACTAAATTCTAAAATAGAGCAATATGCAGTTACACCAAGGAAATAATTCAGCAGTTCAATTTTAAAAAATCTGCATCCGAGTAAATGTAAGCCGCAGCAACGAGGTGGCGATGCTAAGGCTAAGGCCTTCACATCTTGACATCTGGGAACCATTAACTTCGCCTGCGTTTGAGCAACAAGTATCATTCATCTAAACAAAGTACTCCTCTGCTCGCTGCGTCAGGCCCAAACATGATATCAAATGCTAACACTTTATGACACTGTTTACAAGCAGCGAAGCCACTGACAACATTATTCTCACAGCCTGTTATCGCACATAACTTCTCCCAAATGTCTGACTTGACCACGGGGTGCTGACCTGGTGCAGGGGTCGTTGCTAAACATTGAAAACTCACACAGGCTCCCCACTTTTTGCATGCTCTCAGGCTCTCCTCCCTCTGCTCCTCCTGACACAAAAACATGCACGCGCCCAGGAGAGCTTTTTGGATGGGCGAGGGAGCGAGCTCTCTGCTGTGAGACCATATCAGGAGAGAACGAGGGAGGCAAAATTCTGACGCGGAGCAAGGATGTGATATAGTCATTTATTGTATCTCATGTATAACAAGCCACGAGTAAATTAAATATATCCCCCACCCCTAATGTCAACTAGTGTCTGCCATAGCTGGCTAGCACTATCTCAGATTGAGTGGTATTAACAAGAAAGTGATGTGGGAAACAACCCTGTGTCGTTAAAGATTCATAATCTTTTGATGAGAAAATAGGGGTGATGTTTAGTCAAAATCACAGGCCAAAATTTTTCATTCTGGGTACACATTAGTTTTTTTGTCATCAATTCATAAGTGGTTTGTATACATTTTTTGACATGCAAAATGGACCTTCAATAACCAAATATTGACCCGCTCTGCATTAAAGTAGTGCCAAAACTTACAAATTACTAATACAGTAGCACTTAGTGATCACAGAGCCGAGACTAACACATTTGCCTAATAGGTCTTTGCACTCATAATACATCTTGAGTTCTGTACTTTATATAGTATTCAAGTACTATTAAATGAGTGTTCTGTTTTCTTAAAAAAAAAAAAAAAACTCAAAATTTTTGTATGTTTGGTTGTCTGTCAGAAAATCAGCACATACCACATTAAACCATTTACACACATATTTATGCTCCTATGTGCATGACCTTCTCATCAGTGATTTCTAGCCAAAGCTTCTCTATGTCAAGGATCAACCATTCAATCAACCTCATTCAAACACTATTGCCACAGCCATTAGGAGCAATGTAAGTGTGGCTCATTATCTTACCCGAAAAAACAAATTGTCAGCAGAGTAAATATTTTCATTCATAACCTGACAAGACTAAAGCCAGATGTTGAGACTGAATCATTTTGAGAGCTTTAGACTCCAATGGGTTTTCGTTTTTTTTGTTTTGGCAGCAATTATTCAGTCGAGCGAACAGCGACACTCAAATAACAATGTTTGTAATGTCTGCCAAAACAATGTGGATGTTGCAAACAAATATACAGGAAGACTTGAAGCTATTCAATTTGCTTGAGGGAAATACTGCAGTTATTTTAAGTATAGTACTACAAAGTACTGACCACCAACAGATAGATGCATACATGCAAACATAGATGCAAACATAAATCTACAATTCTATTTTTTTTATATGACAGTCTAGCATAACAACCCTTTTGACTGAATGAAATAGATTGTAAAGCCTGTCCTGAATGTAGTCATCTTACGTAATGTTGACGAGGAGGTGGAGGAGTGCATTAGGGAGACATTCAGTGACCCAGACAAAACGACCCCTCTAGATGACCTACCCGACTGGGCAGTCAAACCAACAACAGAGTTCAGCACAAAAGAACCGTCCTGGAAAGAGATACAAGAGGTGGGGAAATATGCAAGAGTGGCCTCTTCTCCTGCTTCCTGCAGTATACCCTATAAAGTATAAAAAAAATGCCCCAAACTACTTCAGAGGCTATGGAAACTTATCAGGAGGATTTGGTTAAAAGGCACCATTCCAGCAAGCTGGAAAAGAGTAGCGAGCTGATTTGCTCCCGAAACAGCAGAATTATCACACATTAAACAGTTAAGAACAATCTCCCTCGTGAATAGGATGTAGGACGCAGGATCCTTTTCCCAGTGTTAGCAAAGAGGATGACACAATACGTGACAGACAACGGTTACGTATGCACCTCTATCCAAAAGGATGGGATCCCAATATTCTCAGGATTCTTAGAACACATTAACATTCTCAGCCAACGCAACCGGGAAGCTAAGCAAAGCATGGGCGACCTTACAGTAGTGTGCCTTGACTTAACCAGCGCTTATGGCTCCATTTCACAGAGTCTTATACAGACAGCAATGAATACTGCCACATCCCAACCCATGTAAAGAACACAATAAACAGCTACTATTAACACCAGGTATCAATTCCAAACCCTCAGCAACATAACAGTCTGGCAGTCAGTGGAGAAAGGAATTGTAACAGAGGAATTGTAACAGGGTGCACTATCTTTGCCATCTTCAAGCGAGAAGACATCCAATATTTGATTTCAAACAAACAGGACAAGGCTGTCACGAACCAGGTCTGGAGGATCCAAAATGCAGAGTCCACAGGGAGCGTTCTAATTCAATAGTCGTTTTATTGCAATAGACGAAACCGGAAATTCAAAAGATGCGAATGTACAGGTAAGGATCAGGCAAACGTGGTAATCAAGAAACAAACGGGATCAAAACACAAAGAACTCACGAGGGAAACCGCTAGACTGCTCACAGCGAAATAAGACAATCTGGCACAGGAGGAAGGGAACACGGGGGTTAAATACACGAGGGAGAGGTAGACAATTGGACACAGGTGGGACGCATTAGGGAGAGGGAGTAATCAGACACACCTGAGGGACAACACTTGACAGGACATGGGAAGTAAGACATGAACAGAATTTCAAAGTAAAACAGGAAACACTGAATGACCCTAACAAACAGACAATTTATACTACCGGACCCTGACAAAGGCATCAGACGTATTGGTAAAACCAGGTTTTAATTAAGGCTGCAACGACGCGTCAACATCATTGATTACGTCGATTTGCTTAGCGTACATGGACAGATCGCACTGCTTATGTTCATCTCAAATGACTCCTGAAGAAAATGAAACTTCTTCCGAAAAACCTCAGACTAAGTCTTCCAAAGTGTGGGCATTTTTTAAACAGATATCTAATAAAACGCTGCATATTATCACAACTGCTATGCATGACCATAAAAAAGACATCCTGGTTACCTCAAAACGCAGAGACGTAAGTTTTTATTACAGGGAGTTATGTTAGATTATTCGTTGGTATCAATGCCTGGGGGTTGCCTCTCTGTGATCTGTTGTGTTTACAACAAAATCAGATTTAACTGAGGTCATCAGTTGTAAATGGCTTGTATGGCAAACCTACTGTTTTGGTCACGTTTGCCAAGATGTAGGCAAATTATAAACATGTAGACTAGGGCTCAGTGATGAATTAAATTTTAATTTTTTTTTAAATGAAAACCTCAACAAAAATTAAAACAAGATAATCGCATGATAATTGCACGATTTTTGTGCTGCATTTCGTCTCTCAATTAGGTTCCTGTTTTGTCTTCTGTGAAAAATCCAGCACACCCATTTCCTTCACAGTGACACATTTTTGCCACGAAAACCCAAACTCACTCTGCCTGGCTGTCTGAATGTTTAGCTCAACTTGAGAGTTTGTTAACAAACTTTTTGGAGGAAATGAAAGTTGTGACAACTTTCACATAGCAAACATGCAGTCCTCACATTATGGAGGGTTGGTCCTCGTAACCTCATCTATCCCTCTTTCTCATGCCAACATACAGCCTTCTCATCAGTACATCAACATCCAGGGTGATAATGAAAAAGACATGGCCTGAAGGGGCTTCGTCTCAAAATCAAGACTGCTTTAAATGCAATGGGATATATTTGCACAACTCTACTGTCTGTTTTATATAAAGAACTGTGTTAATTGTGTTACAGTCGACAAATACATTGGTCTTTTCCTAACAACAAACCGTGGATGACTATGGACATCAAACTTTTGCTTAAAATCTACAGGCAACAGATAGAGCATCATTTTAGTGATGGACACCCATGGTAGGCATGTCGAGGCATCCAGCACCTCACCAAGTACAAAGGCAATAATGGCACAGCAATGAGCAGCAGTGATTATCTAGCAGAGGAGTCAAATAATTTATTTTCTTGTTTTGAGGTGAACGACACACACACAAAGTAAGGCTATACTGCTACCAGCATCTGACAGCCTGGCACATACTGCCAGCTCTAGGGGTGTAACGGTTCATTGACTAAATTGATGTATCAATTTATATCCAACTACATCAATAGGCACTTGACAAATTGTCCTTCAATACGGACATCTATCAATTTCATCATTCTGCAAAGTAAATAATTGAATATATCGATACTAAGAATCAGGACACTGTATTTACATATAACATATGGATTTTGTTGCCCTTTAATGGTGAAATAACATTAACTATTTCACCAATTTACTGTCCCTGTCTGTGACGTTACCAGTATGTGCTAGCAGCACTAATCTTTTTTTGCATTTGAGGTCCAGCGTGTGGAAAAACCTTGGCTGTGGCAAAAAAAGAGATTTTTGACAAGTAACCTGCTGTTTCTAGAACAAATCTCTCCACCCACCTGTTGAGGAGACATGGGATAGCAAACAACGCTGAACGCCCAGGTACCTCTTGCAGCATTCCAGCAGCAGCAGCTGTGCAAGGTAAAGTCAGCTCTGCGAAAGCCTCAGGTCTCACTTCTCAATTGCCAAGTTTAAAATAAGCAACCATGCAGTGTGGTTGAAAATCCCTGAGTTTTTTTAAATGATCCAAACATTGGAGACAAGGTATCAGCTACCGAGCCTTACACATTTCTCAAAGCAGCCCATTCCAGTAGTGTCTGAAAAGGAGAAAAGCTGTTGTTTTCCCAAGCTAAACAAGTGGATGGCTGAACGTCATGCTCAGATCAAGGTTATGTAACAATTACCTCTCATCACATTGATCCGAGTGGAAATTAAGGGTTTTTCTTTTGCAAACCAGAGTTTTAAAATAGACCACAGTGTTAAAAATATTGGTGCGTTACTGTGTGAAGCCTGCACAGAATGAAGAATCGTTGACAAGAATTCTCTTGTATCTTCAAATCTCCTGTAAGAAAAAACTTACAGGCATCTTCACCTGCACTAGTATTCAGGAATCTATTTCACAGTCACACTGATTTGGCAAAAAAGTTACTGTATTGAGATAAGCCAAATATATTGTTCTTGAATCGTATCAGAACCTTGGAAAATTATACTTATCTTATCGCAGGAAAACGTGTTGTTACACCCCTAGTAAGCAATGAAGATGCCAAGAAGGTGCCCGGCAGTGTAAACCCCAGGAAAGCAGCTGGTACCGATGGCATCCTAGGAAGGGCACTCAGAGACTGTGCAGACCAGCTGGCATGGTATTCAGTAAAATCTTCTAGTTCTCCCTATCTTCATACACTGTCCTGAAATGCTTCAAATCTGCCACTATCGTGCCCATCAGCAGCTTAAATGACTTCCGAACAGTCACTGTCACTCCCACTGTCATGAAGTATTTTGAGAAGCTGGTCCTGAGGCACATTAAATCAATACCCCCATCAACTCTGGATAAGCACCAGTTTGCCTATAGAGCCAACAGGTCAATGGAAGATGCGACCAACACGGCACTATACACTGCTCTGTCCCACTTGAAACACCCTGGAACATATGTGAGGATGTTGTTTTTAGACTTCAGCTTAGCATTTAATACAGTCATCCCCAGCAGAATGGAAACCAAAATGCTAGACCTGGCTGCAAATCAGCACATCTGTAGTTGAATTAAAGACTTTTTAACCAACTGCTCACATACGGTCAGGATGGGGAATCGCCAGTCTTTCTCCCTGACAATCAACACTGGAGCCCTACAACGGTGTGTGCTGAGTCCTTTTTTGTTTTCCCTTTAAACATATGACTGCATACCAGCCAACAGCACAAATACCATAATTACATTTGCAAATAACAATATTGTAGTTGCAATTACACATGACAGTGACTAATCTGCACACAGGAATGGGGTCTGCAGACTGATGAACTGGTTTTTAATTAATAAGCTGGCACACAACATCGCCATCACAAAGGAGATGATATATACAGTATATGCTGTATATATACAGTCTGTGTCTGATTTTAGTTGGAGGAGGATATGTTTTTACAGCTGTCTGTCTGTCTGTTAGAAGGATTATACAAAAACTATTAACCAATTTCATTAAAATTTTCATTAGGTGTGTTTCTTGGCCAAACCTATAGCTGATTATATTTTCGTTTAGCCAAACATCAAGGATCAAGGTCACTGACATACAAAAAAATAGAAATTCGCTATTACTCCTAAATGTATTGAGATAAAGAGATCATTTGGCACCGGCTACAGATGATTACCTTTTTTGCATCACATAGCCAGAATCAGCTGAGTCTGTCGTTTACATGTGACCCAACAGGTGGTGCCCACATGTCTTCCTATTGATATCAAATGACCTTGACTTTAAATCACACTTAAGAATGCCCAAAGCAAACACTAATGACACAGAAAGCTGAAATATGAACTCTCAAATAAATTACCTTGAAAAATAAACATTTATTGCTGGGAAGCATGTGTTGTAGGGACTTTAGCTGTGGTGGCAGCAGTTTGCATTCATTGAGTGCATTCTTTTGAGTTTGTTAATACTATTGTTTTGTGTGCCTCCCAGCAACCCATCACCCCTCAGTCTTTACAGATCGATGCGCCTCAACATCCTTACTGACTCAGGAAAACCATCAGGTGCCATTATCACCCCTACGAGTGTCTGAACTCTATGAAGGGATTCATCTTGCTGATCCTGTGCCGCCTCTTGATCATAGAATCTCTCCTAAGACTGTTAGAGTTCAAGACTTTTGTCAAGACATACTTTTCATATATCATCTGCTGTAATAAACATTATCTTTACTCCACATGTAGACACTTCTGATTGAAAGTCCTATAGAAAATTTGTGGAGCCTAGATGACCTGGCAAAGTCTATAAATTTGTCTGAGAATAAAATGCCTCAGATAACAAAATAGAGATAACTTAAGCCTATGTCTTCTCTTACACATGCTTAATGCACATGCTTTGTCTTACTACAAGATATGGTGATAAGCAGGATAACACATGTGATGTTGAATCCATGGAATGTTTAATCACATAAAGGTGCAGTCATATTTCCTGACTTTTTCTGTGAGACATTCTTTAGTTTAGCAGTTTATTATTCTAAACACCATTACTGCACCACCAAAAGTTATCTTTATTATTGCTTAGATTTTTATCTTTTGCCTACAAGGACACATGCACGCAGGCTTCCACACACACACACTATCCTCTAAGGAAATCTAGTGCTGGTGGACATGATAACATCAGGACCATACTCCTTCTATGACAGACTGCAGACTGGGAACTAACTCAAACTGGATTACAAAAGAGAGCAAAAAAGAAAAGTATATTAAGGGGAGGAAGTAAAATCATAGAAAATGAGCACATGGAAAAAGAAAAAGAAGAAAACTGAAAGGGATGCAAGTACCAGTCATCTGAAGAGATGAATACATAAACCCAGGCTTAGACAAAAATAAACATTCTGTCCTCACTCTCCACAGGATGTGTTTGTGTTTTCCCCTTGTAGATAGCCGGTAGATAAGCATTGCGCAATGTTAAACAAATCGAAAGCTAAAGTTTTCTGCAGTTCTATGCAGTTTTTTCACTGTTTAGTGGATCTGAATTATTTCAATCTCATTTCTACTATAGACAATATATAGCTGTTCCTGTTGTTGCTTGCAAAGTTTTAGAGATAAGCGTGGATGTGAGCTGAAAGTTAGCGTCAGGATAATTCAATTTCACTGATGAGTTCTCATTTTTATTTCATTGTTTGTAATGATCGAATGAACACAAATGTTCTCAGCATCAATGGTAAACATTTTGTTCAGACAGAGATGAGTATCCCGCAAGTGCAGAGCAAAAACTGTACCCTAGAGTAGAGGTCTTACCCTTAGCCCTTGCCATAAATATTTCAAGTAATATGGAGCTTTGTTTATTGTTGACATGTTATATTACAGTAGCCACATCATGAATGACAGCCATGATCCCAAAAAACGCAGGTTGCAGGAAGCCATATAAATTTAGTAGCAACATATTAAATCACTTGGATTAACTAAAAAGAAAGCTATTCTCAAACACATTGAGTATAAACAAAGTTAACTGAAAGTACAAACTATCAAGCACAGATTCAGAATCAATGAAAAGTCGATCGTTTAATCATAAAACTGAGTCGGTACATGTAAGGCAGTCAGAACAGGCAAAAGTATCCAAAAATGACGGACTGAGACTCAGGTCAAAAAATACATGAGCTGGTCAGGCATGAGGAACAAACAAACATTTGACATTGCAGGAACAAGATGATCTGGAACTAGAGGGTGGGAGAGCTCAGCCTATATACACAAGGTGGGAAATACTTGGCAGGAGGACGAGAAAGACACAAAGAAAAGACTAACTAACGGGTCCGGACAGAACCTGCCCTCGATGGCCAACTCCATGCGGCCCAGGATCATGATGATGTAGTCAGTGGAAGTCCTTGTTCAGCTCAGGGTTCATGATGTTGCGTGCAGGAACCCAATACTTCTACTCCGGACCATATCCCTCCCAGTCGGCCAAATACTGGAACGCCACCCACAATGACCAACTGCCAGCAACTTCTTAGCCAGGTACAGTGGACTTCCATCAATGATCCAGGGGTTGGAGAGAGTCTGGACGGAGAAATGAGCGGGCTCTCCTTAACCGGCTTGATCTCACTGATGTGAAAGGTTCGGTGAATCCGTAACGACCTGAGAAGCCCCACCCTCACAGACACCGGGTTAATAATTTTGGACACAGGGAAAGACCCTATAAATCTTGAGGCCAATTTACGTGACTCAATCCAAAGAGGACGATCCCTGGTAGAGAGCCACACCCTCTGGTATGAGGGGTGCAGGCCCTATTTTTCAATCTACTGCCCTCTTATAGTCAGCAGGGGACTTCAGAAGGGTATACTTGGCTTGAGCCCGGGCGCAGCAACAGCGACAAACCATAGTGGAAGCCCCAGGAACACGGACTTCTCTCTCCAACACTGGAAACAACAGAGGTTGATATCCGAAGATACAGTGGAAGGGCAAAATTCCTATGGAGACACTAGGAGTATTGTGTCCACCCACAATAGTACCTATAACCAGGATGTAGGGTTTTGTGACACCATACATCATAATTGTACTTCGAACTCCGGAAGTCCTCCCTAGTCATAGTCAAATCATAGCGTGTACTCATGATTAAATAACAATTCTGCCATCTTCTTGGCAGATGGCAGTTTTGGCAGGGGAATAAACTGAGCCATTTTGGAAAATTGATCAATCACAGTGAGAATTACAATATTTCTCTCTGATGGAGGAAAGCCCATTAGAAAATACAAAGCAATGTTTGAACGGGGAAGTTGAGAAACCGGCAAAAGCTGGAGGATTAGGCAAAGGAAGGTGTTCGAAGACAGGAAGCACATACCACAAGCAGCAACATATTAAATTACATCCTTTTTCATATTAGGCCACCAGAATCATTAACCACCTCTAAAAACAGTTATTTCAAACCCTAGATGACACAAAATAACCGAATCATGAGGCCATGTAATTACTTTACTCCTAAGTTCAGGTACCACAACGAGTACATTTGGAGCTACACCCTTGGGGGGTTTGCAGCTCCTTAGAGCTTCCAAACCCTGGTTTTTAGTGCTCCAGTTGATTGCACCAACAACACAAGAGACATGCAGAGTAGTGGCTTCCTGTGGAGGCTCTGAGTTACAAAAGAGTCTGGAGAGAGCATCAGGCTTCACATTCTTAGAACCAGGGCGATAGGTTACAGAAAAGTTAAATCATGAGAAAAAAATTGCCCGCATAGCCTGACAAGGGTTCAATCATTTGGCAGATCTCAAGTACTCCAGTTTCTTGTGAACTATTGAAGACCACAAACAGTGAGGCTGCCCCCTCCAACTCAATCCCCAACATTATCATTCCTTTCAGCAGAAGAGAGTTTACGCGAAAGAAAGGCACAACGATGTAATTTATCATTACCCATCAAATTTCTTTGGTGGGCCAAATGTCTTTCACTCATTCTTCTCTCTGATTCTAATGAAATGAGAAGCATTTCTTAAGACTGACCTTGTAAAAACCTTGGCACCTTGTAACAAATCAAAACCAGAGGAGTTCAAGGGAGACCGCAACGATTCTTAATAGTGATATCATTCAAACCCTGGTAGTCAATACAGGGTTTCTGCGCACCATTCTTTTTACCAACAAAGAAGAACCCAACTGCCACTGGCGGACGAGGGACGGATTTTCCAAGCCTTGAGAGTGCCGCTGATTGCTTTATGGCCTGCTGTTCAGTAGCTGACTGGGAGTACACGCGACCCTTAGGTGAAACTACACTTGGTAAAAAGTCGATAGCACAGTCATAAGGGCGTTGCAGTGGCAAAGAAGTCGGTCCTGCCTTGTTAAATACTTCCTTTAAGTTGAGATAACATTAAGATACTGCGGATAGATCAAGAAACCGATCCCCCTTGGTAACGGATGACGTATGGGTCTTGGAAAGTTCCTGAGGGTTCTTCTCTGGTTTGGCGGTGGTTACCTTTAAACAGGTCCGGTTGCACTTCTCGCCCCAAGATTTAATATTCCCTGATTGCCAGTCAATATGCGGGTTGTGTAAAATCAGCCATGGATATCCCAACACTGAAGGATGTTGTGGCATATTACATAATTAAAAGCTTCTGACTTCATAATGTCCATCCTCAAAATTTAGTCTTACTGGAGAGGCCTGCACTACATTGCAAAGGAGCCTAGCTTTTAGAGCCGTAGCAGTTACTGGGGATTCCAATGGCTCTGAGCTCAGCCTGAGATCAGTCGCCAAGGAGTAGTACATGAAATTAGCATCAGCTATGTAGCCAATTAGATCTTGTGGCTGGAAGAGTGAGAGGCAGAAGTTAACGTGACTGGAGTGAAATGGTCTTTGGTCAAATTAAATAGAGAGGCCAGTCTCACCAAAGACTATGCAGTAATGCGACTCCTATGAATCAGTTAATCAAACGAACCAGTTGAGCACAGTAAATACATCGACCTTCATTCATATGCTGTTGACGTTTCTCAGGTGTTACTTGAGTGCAACTAATCTCCACCGGCTCCTTGCGATGTTCCTAAGAGCAAGAAGATAGTGGCTCAGGGACAGGATTTGGAATAGGCCTTGGCTTAATTGGCAAAGGCTTGAAAGCCGGACAGTTACCAAGACGTTCACATTCAGACCGTCTTTTATCTATCTTGGAACGTAAGGCAATACTAGCATCTAATATTATAGGCAGATCCACAGATATCAAATGACTCTTTACCAGATCTGACATACCGCTGTAGAAGGCATCCACAAGAGCTGGCTGGTTCCACCAAGAAAACATGGTGGATTATTAATGACTAAATAAAGCTATTATGGCAAAGGAATGCATGCAAGAATTTTAAGTCAAAGGGAAGATTGGCCCTTGGAAGAGATTTGTGCTCTCTAAGGATCTCTTTGTTTCTGCCTGACTGTGTTATGGCCAGTCACAGTGGGGTTTAAATACAGAGCTTCTAGAGTGATAGCTTCTGATTTGCCAATAAGTCAAAAGCTTTTGTTTTTATACAGGCCTGATCAAGGCCTCATCAGATTGCCTTTGGATGACTGGTTGGATAACGAACCAGTTCCGCCAGTTTTATTCAAAGTGTAATTCCACTGGGGAAAAAAATGGGCAAAAGTCACCAGAATCACCAGAAAAGCACTTGGGATTGGAAACCTGGGTGTGTGATCTGCTAGACGATACAGGAATCTGTGGAGGGGAACTCCCTGGAGAAGCAGTAGCTCCCTCTGTTGATTGGGAGGAAGCACCCAAAAGCTAAATTCGGTCAACCTAATGGTTCACCTTGGATACTAACACACTGTACATAGACACACTCTTCTGAGCCGCTTCTCTTAGTTCCTGTTGCAAGAGGCCAAGCTGTTCCTCCTGAAAGAGTAGATATTGGCCCTGGTGTTGCAAAGCCATCCTTACAGGGCTTACTGATTTTATCTTGCTGGCCGGATTGTACTATCAAGGACAAATTCAGGCTAGACTCAAAATGCCGACTCAGAATCAATGAAAAGTCAATATTGTTTAATAAGAAAACTGGGTCGATAAGGCAATCACAACAGGCAAAGATATCCGGCAGACTAACACTCAAAAAATACACAAAGTGGTCGAGCTCGAGGAACAAACAAACAGTAGTAATTGCTGGAAAACTGTCACAAGGGAACAAGACAATCAGGCACAAGAGGGTGGGGGGAAAAAGCTTATGTACACAAAGGGTTGATTACAAACAAGACACAGGTGCATGACAGGCAAGGTGGGAAACAATTGACAAGAAGACGAGGATGAAACAAAGACACAAGAAGAATAAAAACAGAAGCAGAACTGACTAGACCAAGACATGACTAATTAACAGGTCCTGCTACTAAGTGAATGTGAAAGGATAGGAAAATATCTGCTCTACATATCTTTATGGACAGACCAACCAATCAGACATGACCTTATGTTATTTCGAAGTCACAACCATATGATTAGCCAGCTCATGCTAAAACATACCAAGAGTAGTAAAGTTTTTTTTCTGTTGTTTTTTTTTTTTTTATTATTGTTTTTTGTTTTTGTTTTTTTGGAATTAACTTGATTGGTTTCATAGGGCAGTGGCAACATTTACACAGTAGAAAGGGCAGACATTATACAAAGTTCTGCAGCATTTTAATTCCATAAACATGCTGCATGTTCCCAAGATGTGAACTATTTCCTGTGTCAGTGTCCAGGTTAAATAATCAAAGGTCAGAAATGTTTACCGGGACTTCTGAGAAACTGTGCCATATGTAACAATATCTGATGTAGAAATCAGACCTCTATTAGAGTCATGAATGTTTTTGCTTTGGAGACAGTAAACAGGCACCCCTTTGGACATGGAAATCATTTATCCTATAGATAAGTAAAGAAGGACTGAATCACATATTTAGAGGAAAGGGTTGCATAGTCTTTACTGTTATCAGATGCTCATGAGGACTTTGGAATTAGTCCAGGTTCTTTGTGGTATTCACAGCTGAAGGGTTGGCTCAAGAAATAAACACAAAATACATCATTCACTGTGCCCATGGGAGGAAAGGAGTTTCCTGCCTGCAAGAAAAGCTGGCCATGAAGCCATGTCTACAGTTGTTCTGTGGTTACTCACTGTTGATCACCATATTTGACTTGATGAAGTCCCAAAAAAGTAATATGTAACATTTCCACAACAATGTCTATAAACAACCAGATCCCTCTTAACCGATTTATTATAATGGGATGTTATGACAGGTTGTGTAATTGTGTAGTTACGCTACATCAAATATTTGCAATAACGTTAAACCCAAAAATATATATCTTTTATTCAAAACAACAATCTGTTCAGTTTGCTCATTCTTTACAAATACTTGCGATACAAAAGCCGAAGCGCATCAGTAAGACAATGATTTATTAAGGGATTTATTCAGTGTTTTTGCCAGTTATCCTTTCTCCTGGTTTAGGAGAATATGAGACCTTAATGGATAATTTACCTGACTGTAAACCTTTTGAATAAGGAACATTGAGTGAATCCTAATCTCAAAATCCATCTGAGCTAAAATAAGATACAGCATAATTTAGCCTACTAGACGCTATAGAACTCAACTCTTGGTTCCCGTACTAGTCCAGTGGAAATGCTTTAGATAAAAGCCTGCAATTTAAATCATATTTATAGTGACCGTAATATTTTACATATACAGGTGGTATCAGTGCATATTTTTTGAGACTTTGTCAGATACATTTTGATTAATCCGGCAGAATGTGTTTTGGGATTATTGATTACATTAAACTGTTACTGATTTCATTTCATCATTATTATTGCAATGTTACCTTCATCATCTATTATTATTATTGTCAATAATATTCATTCATTTTCATTTTCTACCGCTTATCCCGTTAGGGGTCGCGGGGGGGCTGGAGCCTATCTCAGCATCTTGGGGCGAAGTCGGGGGACACCCTGGACAAGTCACCAGTTCATCGCAAGGCTGACATATAGAGACAAACAACCATCCACACTCACATTCACACCTACGGGCAATTTAGAGTGACCAATTAACCTACCCCCAGTTTTGCATGTTTATTGGAATGTGGGAGGAAGCCGGAGTACCTGGAGAGAACCCACGGAGGTACAGGGAGAACATGCAAACTCCACACAGAAACATCCTGACCCGGAATCGAACACAGGACCTTCTTGCTGTGAGCCGACAGTGCTAACCACTGCACCACTGTGCCACCATTTTAATAATATTAAAATATATAATTATTTAACGCCATGTCCATTTCTCCATTTCACAGTTTTAGTTTATTTTTATATACACAATTAAATAAACTGCAGAAAACCCCAAAACTAATCAATAATTATAGAGAGAAAAGATAAAAAGAGAGAAAGCGGACTTGGTTTGACGGAGTATCTGTTAGTTACACATTCTTGGCAAAACCAAGACCTGTCAATTTATGTAGTTTGCCCTTAGGATAATTTTCATACTAATCTATTGTTTGGTGTCTGACTGTAAATATTAATTTTTCCATATCCAAGATTTGTTTGATGGTTGATAGACATTAGCTCTAACTAAGTGAAAGTGATTGTTTTCATGTTCTTGTCACTGACTTTATGGCAGTTAAATGCATTTATTGAAATATATATAGCAGAAAAGTTACTGTTGTTGGTAATGTTTGGTTAGTCATCCACTGGCAATCTGATGAGGCCTTGATCAGGCCTGTATAAAAACAAAAGCTTTTGACTTATTGGCAAATCAGAAGCTATCACTCTAGAAGCTCTGTATTTAAACCCCACTGTGACTGGCCATAACACAGTCAGGCAGAAACAAAGAGATCCTCAGAGAGCACAAATCCCTTCCAAGGGCCAATCGTCCTTTTGACTTGAAATTCCTGCATGCATTCCTTTGCCATAGTAGTTTTTTCTTTTATTTAGTCACTTATAATCCACCATATTTTCTGTTCAAGTCCATTCAGTATTTTTTACTTACCTAAACAAACCAACAAACGAGTGACCGAAGAGACAGGTGATAACATTACCTTCTCATTATTATAACAATGAATTACTTCAAGAGAAAATATCTTTCACTTGTAATACACCTAACAGACATACGCTTGGTAAAAATGCAAAATACCACCACCACTTCTTTGCAACTTCTTGAAAGTATCTAGTCATCCTGTCAATATTTGAAAATGTAAATGAGTGGAGGCAGATTGCGTACTTTGTTTACACACACAAGGCACACTCAAACTAGGCTATCTGTGCTGTGCCCAGGCACAAAATCTGGTTTGTTTGACTAGTGTGAGCATTCCGTGCCGTGCTCAAGCACAATACACTACCTTGGTCTTGTCACCATATGAAGAGGTGTGCTTCAGCACAGTATGTTTGCTAACACATGAGCACAAGCACAGTAATGCAACACAGACATGACGTACAATCGATACAATTGCTGTCATGATCAATAACTCTAGGAATATAAGACCATATCTGAACAAAACAACTCCAAATAGGCCACAAAGTCAGTAAAGTTGCAGTCATGCACTGGGTGTTATCCTCCGTTACGCTGGGACCGCGATTTTCTGTAAATGAGCGCATCATGATGATGTAACTGTTGTCAGACATGAAATTGATATATGCTACGTGTCATAGTCCACTCCTGGATTTCCCCTCTACCAACCCACTCTACCTGCCTGCCTACCTCTAATAATCAAGATCATTAGACTCACCTGCTCTATCACCCAGCCTCCTCTTAACCAGCTCCTCCACACTCACTCTTGGCCAGATTGTCGTCACGTCATGCACTATCCTCCAGCACTCTTTTCCGGACGGATATCCTGGTACCTGACTTGCCTTCTGCCCCTGACCACATCTCCTCATCTCTGCCCCTGTAACCTGACCTGCCTTCTGTCTTTAAACTTTGCATCTGCCCGCTCCCTGTCTGCCTGCTGTCCACTTGGACTCCCTCTCCGGAGACTCCTGCCCCATTCAGAACTTGGACTGTGCTTGCTGACCAGGCTTCTTGATTGTCGTCTGTTTGGACTCTTGAACATTAGCAATAAAGTTCTGAACTGTTCCGGTCTAGGTTTGTGCTGTTCTTGGGTCCGCTCTCACGCCTGTTATACTACGTGCTAGTATATGCTATGTAACTGCTGGCTTTTGAAGATTTTCACAGTAACCATAGCATGTATGAAATACTGCTGCATCAATGCATTTTATGAGAATGGTGAAAGTATATGATATTTTTTTTCTTTTTTGTAGCCATAGGAAGTAATACATCACAAAGGATCTTATAACTAGTCTTTTTGTAAAACTTTTGCTGCGTGGATTCTCTCCAGAAAATGCTCCCCCCAACTACAAAAGGTTTCATTGCTTGGTCACATGGATTATAGCCTAGCAATTGGATTACAAGTATAGAACAAGTCTTCAGTCTAAAGAGGTGTATTAGAAAATGGCTCTCCCATGCCCCAATCACATTAGTGCTGCACAGAGCTGCCAATTAAAAAGCAATCTGTGGTGGTCCAGCTTGACTTTTATTGACTAAACAAATTTGATGAGTTTGTGGTTTTGACCTTTATGCAGGCAGACTTTTCCAACCCTACTTCAAAACAACAGAAGAAAAGCGCAATTATCTAACTAAATAAGTAAATAACCAAAAATCATGGTCACTCTTGGTCACTTGTATCCATAGTTAAAGATGCTACAGCATTTCTTTGCATAGTGGACCCATGTAACAATTTTTAAAACAGAAGAAAACCCCTTGATGATTTGTAAATTTGATATTTGATAAACTCTCTTGAAGTTACCTTAACATTGGAAAAAGTGAGAAATACTTTATCTGTGACCCCAAACATAATTTTATAAAATTTGGACAAAGTACGTGGTTTTTTTTTTAAGAGTAGTTTACTAATGACGGTCTCCCTTATCTAAATTCATGTACATGTCAGTAAAGAAAGAACATGAAAAAGGTAACAAGATGGTGATATGCTCCTGCTCTGGCAGAAGTGACTGATGGGACTGGAACTCAGGCTGTTTAGATGGCAGAGCAGTTGCCAGAGATAGGACTGTAGGAACGGGCGTTCTGGGAAATGTCTCCTTTTCTTAATGGCTGTTTAGGTGAAGGAGGAGGATCAGGCAGAACCTCCTTTGGATAAAGCACCACTTTCGTCATAAATGACTTCCTCTGCTTCACTTGCAATGTTGTCAATCTGTATTGCAGTCATTTTATTCATTCATTCATTCTATATATTATCTCTTAATATGAACTAGCACTGATAATGAGCAGCATGGCAAATAGAAACATATATAGAATTTTTGGGCAGGGAGTTTACAAAATGTTTTATAGTGTTAGTGGGGGCCAGGCCCAAGCATCTCAAACAACATGCCCTATATGAGATTTGCCACTTGTGTCAGGGTCCGGTAGGGTTCATGTGTCTGGTTGTCAGGGTCAATCTTTGTTTCCCGTTTTATTTTGAAATTTTATTGTGTCCTATTCCCCATGTCCTGTCAAGTGTTGTCCCTAAGGTCTGTGTATTGTCTTGTCCTCACAGTGAGCAGTCCAGCGTTAATTCCTGGTGAGTTCCTTGTGTTCTGATCTTGTTTTGTTTCCTGACTACTGAGTTTGCCTGTCCCTTAAACTGTACCTTTGCTAATTAGTTAGATCTCCCGGTGTCAGATAAAAACGATTTTGATTAATATTGCAGTACTCTTTACAGACCATAACTGTGAAAATGGGGACCTAAGGGCCATATTTGTAGAAAAACTACTGAAAAATTATTCCTGCCAGGAAACTGGTTGTGAGAGATGTTAATTTGTTAGTTATTAAGGTTGCAAGTGATGTGTGTGCCACTGGCAATCACTATTTAAACCCAAACCCAACCCTTTCAAATATGGGACAAGATTGACAATATTATCTCAATTTTAACTTTCCATGTTACTCCATAAAATTCTAATCTTTTAACTGATGAAAGCACTCCACTGAAATAAAATTAATCTTGGGGATCTTGGGGGTCTGACTGTGAAAGTCTGTTTTCGTGTGTTAACAATTTCGTCAAAATGTTTTCTGTAAACGAACATTGAACCAGTTGTTACATATTGCATCCGTCCATCCATCCTCTATCATTACTTATCCTATGGGTCATGGGGGCTGAGGCTTATCCCAGCTATAGGGTGAGAGGCTGCTGCTACATGCTAGACAGGTATATGCAGTATAGTATTTTGGAAATAATTTGCTTCAAGTTCATGTCAAATGAACTTGTATGCTGCAGAGAACTGTAAACAGCCATCGCTCAGCCAGCAGGCTCAACCAAAGATTCAAATAATGGACGCTGAGTCCTGTTTGCAATCAGACAATCAAAAAATCAGTTGAGATTGGTACAATCAGCCACTATGAGAAGCCTGCAGTCAGCAGTTAACCTGAACTAAAGATTTGCCAAGAGGGTTCATACCTGAAAGTCTCTGAAAAGTGACATTAAATCAGAGTGCACGGTCTTTATATGTGTGTAGAAGAAATTCTTTATTATCATAGTGTATATATTTCCGACTTCTTCATAGATTACTGACACTCATGTTCAACAGGACATTGGTATTGGTACACACTTCTTTTTTGTAAACACAGTCCAGGAAAGCCAGGGTGTATTCATTCACATACGTGAAAATGTAGCCTGGGGTTACACTTAAGATTATAATTTTCTTAATAGTTCAATTTAGCTATACATCAAACACCAAGTTTTGACTGGACAGTTACATTTAAAATACTTTACATTCACGTTTTGTTATAAACAGTTAGATAAATACAAGATTAAATATAAAAAAAGAATATGAAAAGCAATTTAAAGAAACATATTCGCACTTCTATGAGGATGAAAAAGATGAACATCACAAGACATTTTTCAAAGGAAGGTATACGAGTTATTATCATGCATTTAACATAATCGTTAATATACAGTGCTATTTAAGAGTCATTTGGCAGTTTATACTGTACATTAACTTCATATTGTATGGTTAGCAACAGAATCCCAATACACACACATACATACACACACACGCACACACTTCCTCTATCTTTCACATTCTTTATCTTGGTGTCCCTTTGGAAGGAAAAGCCACAGAATTTCGTTAGAAGCACTGAATAGACAAAAGTTGGTAAAGTAAAAGTCCCATGGCAATAATACAAAACTGTAACAGTTACCAACAGCCATTTATTTTGCTGAATTCATCAACTACAGTGAGCAGCCAGAAACTGACAAGCCTTGTGGTGTTCACACAGAGAGCAAAGGAAATTCCTTCACGCCTTTTGCTGACGCAAATACGTACAATTTGTGTCTTTTGCATATATTTGGCATTTGAAAAACTCGTGACAAACTTATGTAGTCATTCACAGGTGTACAGAGAACTCAAAGTTACTTCTTTATAATTTGGGGATTAAAACTATGTTGTCCCTTACTTCGTGGATTTACATAAAGGAGGGGGGATAGGCAGAGAGAGTGTTGGGGAATGATAAAAAAGAACTAGACTCTCTAGGGACTGTTGAGTTGAGTCAGAGGCTGAAATAAACACAAACACATTAAAACAGAAACACCAACTCAGTGCTTGTGCTGCCTTGTTCACTATCTTAGTGCTAATGTAGGTCGTCTATCGACAGGCTCTATAAACACAATTAATCCTGAAAAGAACATCTTGCAGAGGAACGAATTACGTTTTGCTTTATGTGTGTACACACATTTAGTATTACTTTGAGTTAATTTAAAGCTCTGGAGTGGTGCATACATTTGTTTCCCTTTTCTGTAATACTTATGACACAAAGGTAGAATATCAGGCCTCTTGTCACTTTCATAAGGAGCTTGGTCTTGATGCCCGGGTCAAATCGAAAGGCTGCCGTCACTGATTTCATCAGTTCCTGAGTCAACACAGTTGTCCCCCTCACACACTTGTCAGACTGTTGGAAACATGGAGTGTCTCACTTGATAAGGCACTAACACGATAAGTAACTCTGTCAACATAATGGCAATAAAAACATAATAAATAATCTTATAATCAGTAATAGTGAATTGAAATATTTGGGTCTGCTGTAGTATAGTAAAACACCGAGAGACAGGATTCCTTTGGTTCTGATTTTAGTTTCTGTCTTGTTCTAGAGTCAGAAACTACAAAAAATCCTAACTTAAATTCTATTTCTAATTGAAATAGTATAAAAACTATAATGATGTCCCCAGCAAATACGAGTACATTTTCCACAGGAGACGTCCCTCCCTTGGTTAAAGCTAGAATAGAATTAAAATGGTAAAAGCCATAACTCTGAAATCAAAGTGCTTGAAGCTGCTATTGACAACAAACACCTTAGGTAGTAAATGCACTCAGAGAGAAGAGGGCGACTGAGAGGTTGGAGCCTGTTGCTCTCCGTGTCTGTCCGACTGTTGGTGGCACGCAGGAACTCCAAACCCCACATGTGCGGGTGGAGGAGGGAATTATAGGTATTCGTCATCAGATGGCCAGCCAATGTTGGAGCTGGAAAACCAAACAAAATCTTGAGTGTATTTTGTGAATGAAATATTAAATGTGTTTTATTCCATGGTGGTTATTTTCGTTGCAATAAATACCATTTACAGTTGTTTGTACCACATCTGTTTCAGTGTTAGCTCTTTAGGCATTTTACATAGATTTTTGTACATTATCAACAAATCAATTCACAAATAATAAAAGTCTTCAAATCCAGATTTATTATAACCAATAAACCAACACATGGAAAAAAAAAAAAGTCACACTTACCGTGAACTGCCGTACATTTCCTTCAGCCACCAAATGGTGCTCATGTTCTGGAGTGATGCAATATCCAATCCTCTATAACATAGTAATTACAACACATCACTGCAGTGTAATCACATCGAACACACGATGTTATTATTGCAATAATCATGGACTTTATCACAAAATATCCCAAAGGTTTAGGGAGCCTGTGAGGAATCCTTATCTTGATCTTCAGAGGTGTTTGTTAATTGTTATTATGATAATAGGCGCTGACAGGAATTTTCAGGAAGACTGTATGTCCTGAGACCCCAAGGAGAATCTTCAATCTTGAGTACCAAATGGAAATGTATTTAATTTTGAACTAATCTTGTAGTTAATTTGGTAAAGACATATACAGTACACATAGACAAACAGGAAACAAAGCTATGCGATGCGTGTATGTTTGGGCAGGTGCTTATTTTCAACCCCTGTCCGAAGACGGGTTCTTCAATGGTACGTGGAAACTGTTACGAGTCGAGTGAAGCTGAAGCACTGCTGAAGGATTAAAATAACTCTCTGGTGCTTTTGATGATTACGATCATAAACGCAATGCTTTGAAGTGATCATGTCATCTGAAAGTCTTTTCAGACAAGTGTTATCGCCCCGAGAGACAAAAGTTCACTCCCTAAAAACATGCTGTTTTCAAGTTGTGCCTAAAAAAGAAAATCATGCATTGCTTAGTTAAAGTTGTACCAGGTATTTACATACATTTGACTACAGTAATCCAGTCTCAGCTTTTACTATTTTATGTGTACCATCACTACAAATTGTTCACTCTATCACTGAAAGAAAAAGCAGCTTTATTCATTATCCCCTATTTTTTTTCACCTACTTGTACACATCCCATGAACATTGATAGCAAATAAAAAAATAACACAATAACATGTCAAAGATAACGCAACATATCTTACCAGCTGCGAACTAGTAAACAGAAGCCTGGTCTAAGGAGTCTGTAGTTTGTTATTTTTAGCAGGTCTAGTTTTTGGTTAAGTTTTATTCCTTGCTATTTGCTACTTGCTGTAATCCATTGTTGGATATAACTACTATATTTGCTTTCTATTCATAGTATTTGTGAGATGCGACTTTGACTGGACCTCTCTAGTTTCAAAAGTGTCACATCAAAGCAAATAAAAATGTTTAAAGTAGAGTTTAAATTGAATATGACCTTAACAATTGGTACTGAATACTGAATCATAGATTTGGTCATTAGTCATGAAAAATGTTTTCACAATATTCCCTCCTCTTTTATGAACATTTTGACAGAAACATATTCACTTATCTACTAAAAAGCAGGTAAAAATGACATTCTCAATCTGTTTGATAATATTCTTATACTGACCTCTTTGAAAGTTCCTGATACGCTGAAGAATTTATATATGGCATAGAATGGGACGAACACCATGGATGACATGGCCACACCCCATCCAAGTAAGTTAGACCAGTTAGGGAAGATGTATTCATCATACTTCAGGCCTGACGATGTAACTGCACTGGCTATTACTACAAACTGTGACAGAGAAGAGAAAGGGAATGAACAAAGTCAAGCAGACACATAAAAATAGTTTCCTCTATTTTGATTCCTATTGCTGTGTTACAGTGTGTTGTGCTATTCCTTATTCCAGTCACAATACTTGTCTCCAATGTTATGGCCACAATGGGACCATGACGTGACTTCAAAAATGGTCATTTAGATTTTCGACAATGTAGAATTCACAGTTTTCTTACATTGTGTCCCTCACTACTGCAAAGCCATGGGCTTCCTTCGCACGTGTACTCTTAGCCACTCTTTTTCACACACTTATTAAATTATGCAGGTGAAACTAACCAGGAGGTGCCCTGAGGTTCAATCAAAAATCCCTGATCCCACCTTTCCTCTGGATACATGCCAGACACACCAGTGCTGATGATAGTGATGATTGAACGTAGGTCCCAGCCATGTTGGCTGCCTGCTTTTACTAGTGTGCTCAGTTTATTACTGTTTTACTTGAGGTGTTGGTTCCAATAGGGATGCAATTCATATTTCAAGTTAACTTTTACTAGGATCTTGTGTATCACCAACAATATAAACATGCTGTATTTCCTGCATGCTGACATGGTTACCTTCACGCAGCTTGCAAGAATTTGTGAATGTGAATGTTATTTGTCAGTTTTTGAAGTGTTGTCAGTGCTGAGTATTTTTTTTTTGGATGTGTAGAATCAGGTGTTATCACTTTCTAGGATAAGCATCCCAATGCAACTAATTCATTCCTTTAATCCTCTTACCAGCAGAAATGCTGGACTGACAAATTTCCAGCACACCCTCCAGTAGAGTCCTGGCTTGAAGCCCATCATTCGCTCGATATCTTCACTGAAGCGGTCCACACCTGGAATGAACATGGAAAGATTCAGAGCAAACGTTACTGTGGAAAACGAAGTTGTTCAATATTAAAGCGGGCAGTCAGAGGGAATGTAGCACATGATGGACGACACCCTTCTATTCAACTTTGTTTTTTCTCCTGCTCTAACCTTGAGTTGACCAGCAACCCAACATGTGCACACATTTTGTGCTGGTAGACTCACACGAGGGTTAACAGATAGGGATAAGACTAGGCTAGATTCGTTAGCAGCAAACATATCTTCTGAATTTAGCTTTACCCTATTTCCTTTTTTTTTTTTTATCTTTTTTGAAATGAGGGTTTCTAATACAATTTTCTAATGAAATAGTAACACTTTGCTATATGGATACATTCATTGATATGTGTTAATGCACTGATAAGCCTTTACTTACAGTTGATTAATGTGTCATGTTATCATTTACTAATAGTCCTCATATTAAATCAGGTACTTGTTTCTAACCATATTATTAACATTAGCTAACATAGTGATGCCATTCACTAACAGTTAAATAACACAATGAAAAAGTTTTGGATACAGATGGCCACCTAGCCTAATAAGCCTAATAATAAATTATTTGTTAGCCTGATTTAACCATTTATTAATGCTCTTTGTGACCCTTTTTGTAAAGTTGAAACAATCTTAGATGACACTCAATTATATAGTTTTAAACTACAGAAAAATGTATATGGTATTGAAGTTAGCATGCAGACCATTAGTAAATGATTAGTTGGCTCATTAATTAGTGTAAGAAAATTCTTATTACTGCATTAAAAAAATGTTAATTAATGTGCCCTTCAGGTAAAGTGTTACCAAAAATCTCTCAGCCCCACATTAGTATTTCTTACCGTAAAACCACGACACTCCAATGGCCTCGATCAATACACCAAATAATATTGAAGTCCCTGCTGCATACTTATCTAACAGAGTCAGCATATAGATGCCACCCTTTAGAGGAGGAAAAACAAAAAGAGAATTATTTGTGTTAGCATGTATACTAGTGGATTAAGTATTCAGATCATTATATAAAAACAGCACTGCAGCAAAAACAAACATACAATGTAAATACATATATTTTCAATCAAGTATTAAAGTAAATTTACTGGTCATTTAACGAAATAAAGCCACGGAGTTCAGAGAGAAAATTAAATGTTAATGGAACTGGAGCCAACGCTGATTACATGTTACTTTTCTTTTTTTTTTAACACAACAGGGCATGTGTGCTATTTCAAAGGGAGTGGTCAGTTGTATTCTGTTATACAGAAATATGTATGAGCATCAACAGTGAGGAGTTTCTTTGTGTATTAGAAGATTTCTTCATTAAATCTGTGGATTTGTATCTTGAATGGTGCAGTATATATCTTGTTCCATGAAAGGCATCATTCACCTTCCTATATTAGGTATATTGATTTGATTTAGGGAAGAAACCATGTGAATCAGTAACATCCTTGGTGCAATACTAACGAAGAGGGGCTAAGGAAATTTCTTTCCTGCATGCAGCTGTAGTTATTTTCACATTTATTCGTAGAATGGGATGCATTTCTTTGTTAAAGTTCAGTTAAACCTTTAAGTTCATTTTAACATGTTACATCACCAAACTTGAATACTTCCTCTCAGACCAAGGTTGCATGCATGTTAAATGCTTCTTTGACAGGACAGGCCATTCACATTGTAAATTCAACCTTTGGTGTAATGCAGAGGACTGTGTAGTGACTGCTGTTGTTGTAAAGTATCTGTGAATGGCTGCAAGGAATCTGCAGTTCCATTGTTTCCAAATATTTACATTTTTGCAGTGTAACAGTGAAAAAGCATTGTATGTGGGAATGCGATAAGTACTTAATTCAAGTGTTGTGTTTAACTTTATGGCATTTCAAAACATATACTCACATTAGTGATGCAGAGCAGGGCGAACAGGAAGGTTAAAAAGGCTGTGGCAAATGTGAAGAGCTTCCTGTTTCTCTTGAGAATCTTGAAGTCATCTGTCAGGCCTGTGATGACGGCCTCCATGCCGCCCATCTGGAGGACACAGAGAGAGACAGAGACAGGACAGTCAGAAAGGGGTTGTCCAGCAGGCAGAAATTAGTGGACATAGAGCGATCAACCGATTAAAGGTTGGCCAGTTACTTTGGCATCAAGAGGATGTTTAACCAACTACTATTGTGGTACAAATACTTTCTATCATCTCTTGAAAATCGGTCAACCTCTTGCATAGACTGTATTTTATGTAGTTTCTCAGAGAGTAACTTGTACAGTAATTATGCAATGATTATAAGTTTTACACAAAAGTCCAGTTTAATGGATAACTCAGAGCTATCTTGCAGAATTCATGCACAGTCTGTCATTATTATGTCAATGTACACTGTCTCTGCTTTCGGCACTGTAAAGGTATCACTGGTTAAAAAACAGGAAACACAAACAGGAAACTTTTCAACAAAATTTTTCAACAGTCAACCACCACCCCTTTTATTCTTTTCATAGAAACACATGTCTGTGCAACTTCTGGATCTTGACATAGCATTTTGTCCTGCAAAACAGATAATGAAGGAAGTAGACTCACAGCGCTGTCAATGCCCAATGTCAGCAACATGATGAAGAAGACAATGGCCCAAAATGTAGAGCCAGGCAGCGTAGAAATTGCCTCGGGGTAGATGATAAACACCAATCCTGCCCCTGTACATACACACATAGTAACACGGACACGCAAATGTTATGACTTTTATAGACATTTGCTAATTCTCATGGCATACACAGAATTACAGCAACAGACATAATAAATGGTATATTTTATAATAATAGATTACAGTGCTGACAATCTTCCAATATAAATGGATTTCAACAACAGTTAGACAAGAAAGAGCATCTCTGGCAGTAAGAAAACTACAGCAGGACATTGTATGAGTTGTAACAGTATCAGGAAAATTAAATATGGCAGTGAATACACTAAAAATAAAGCAAATTACAAATAAATTACAGTTACAATACAAATAATTACAAATAACACTTGAAGAGATAATATGCATTAAGAGAAAATGTGATTTCCATTTTCCACTTAAAATGTGACGTGAAAGATGGGATCAAGTCTGTTTGTTGGGTTGGGTTGTTGAATATGGGCTGCTTTCAATTGGCGTAGCTGTAATACACTGGAACAAAAATCCAACTGAATCTTTACATGCATTTTTTCAGCAGATATATTTAACACATACAAAGAATGTTAAAAGACACTTGCTGATTATTAACATTCAAAAAGGAACCCCTTTTTAAGTCCTTAATCTAGCCGCTAGTCACCTACTACTCCAAACCCTCCAAGCCAAAGACCTTAGAGTCTCCAAAAAATAGTACAATGTTAGATGAACTAGCTTTCCTCTCTCAGACACACGCTCTGAGCAGCCTGAATAAATAATTCAATTTGGAACATTAGGAAGAAAAATTGAGAAGGTTCTGTGTATGTTATGGTCATTTGATTTCCTTTTTATCTGTGGATATTTAAAAAAAGGAAGAAAACAAGAGGTTATACCTGTTTCTGAAAAGAAAATCAAATTAATAAAATATACACAGACCTAAAAGCCAAATGAGATTAGAACTTTATCTGGCTGTAAAATGTGATTATGGAATTGCAGAATACAGTATCTCTCTGTCTGAGACAGATCCTGACCAAGTACAATGTCGGTGACAACAAATTGGCAAGCAGAAGAGCAGGTCACAAACATCAAGCCAAAGATAACGTTTTATGTAGTCACTCTGGAAAGGATGATGTTGAGGCTACAACTGAAATGTGCTTCCTCCTATAATAAAGTACAACGGCAATGATGTAATCTCGTGTTAATGACATCCCAAAACAAAATGACAAAATGTTTATGCTTTTGTTATTTTGTTTCACACTTGCTTCTAAACATCTGCCATTTTCCATTTCAACAAACCCGCCCTTCATTTATAAAGTAAAGATTTGAATTCTCACTTATCAGAGTACTGTAAAATATTTCTTTTTATTGTAGCATCACATTTGTACACGGAGCAGCAGCACTTACCCTCTGTCGCCACATCTTCTATGCTCACCCCGTGTTTGAAAGCCATGTAACCGAGCACAGAGAAGATGGCAAACCCTGAGAAGAAACTGGTGACGCAGTTCACAGTGCTGGTCAGGAGAGCGTCCCTGGAGACAGAAAATACAACTAGTGACCACACCACCTGCAAGGAGCTATAAATCGGCAGCATATTTCTTCAATTGGTAACACGTTGTTTTTAGCAGATCTCCTTAAGGCTTAACAGCAGCTAAACACCATGTTCAGGATAGGGGATACTCAGGTCAATGAGAAGCTTGTGTTCTCTGCAACTGGTCAGTGGTTTGATTGGTAATTAGTGAGCTGTTATGTGGCTACTAATCTGCAAGTGTCTGAGTGTGAAAGGTTGAACTTGGCTACCTCCTGGGCCAAGGAGCCACCATTTCTAAAGAGTAAAAGTATTAAAAAGTATTGCTTCCTGCCAATTTTCCACCTGATTTTTCATTTCTTTAGTTTGTGCTGGCCAGGATAGATTTTGACTCATTCCTACTCTTTGTCAATCAGTTCATTACACACAGAAATTAACTCTAAGCCTCATTTATAATCCATTCGTTTGACATAACAAGTATTTGTTTGTTGACATTGTGTAAGCAAACAGGATCAAACAAAGGCATTTTACAACTCAAAGCTTCTCAGTTCAACAATGAAGCTCAGGTTATATAATATTTTAACAAAAATTTATCTCAATTACATTTTATTTTAAAAATGGCTCACTATTTTTCGTGACTAATTTTATTTCATCTCTGCAGCTCAGTACGGTTTAAATTTCAGTACACCCTATCCTGTACAGCCAATCAGTCATATGCTGATAAACTTTTAAAAATGTCCTCTCTTTCTGCGGTCTCTCAGCTGTCATTACAGACTGACTCCACCTCTTCACCACCTCTTCAGATGATGCCTGTCATGTCCAATCAAGGCTTCAGAACAGACGCTTTCTTCATAAAGGCAACATTCCAGCATCAGGCTCCATTTCTCATCCCCACCACCAGTGTTTAGTCTCCGGTTGAAGTCTCTTACTTGTTGGATTCACCTAATTCCTATAGTGACCTACTTCCTGCCAGTGCTGAAGTGCTAAAGACTATTTCATTGATCCATTCACAAAACTTTCATTTCACTCTTAATTATTTAATCCTGTTTTGTTTTTTTTATTATACGGAGCCCCTGAAGTCCCAGAAAGTGATATGTTTTTATCTTGTGCACACAAGTTAAGGATATTGTGTTCACTTTGGAATGACTTACAAAGACATTTGTGCTGCTCTAACACTTGCAGAAATCGTTTGCTATGCATACAGAAGGACTACAGACTCAGCTTACTTCAATGGTCTTCAAAATACAGGCACATCATGCTGAATTTACTTTCATTATGGCTGGTCTCAAAGCTGTAAAGCGAAACTACTGAAAGAAGACCATTTGAATGACCTCTGATTTGATTTGCTGATGGTGTGAATGCACGCACATCCTTTTTGATGGGAGATGTGTGACTTGGACCAGATTTTAAAGGCTGATAATTCCATCTGCTAATTGTGACATACTGTTTAGAAAGAGCTCCTATAACTGACGTTTCCCCAAGTCCTGCTTTGTTACGATGCGCTGCCAATCACCGCATAGCCTCAGCCGAACACAGTAACTATATGGCTGCTCTCTCTACACTCATCTAATCGTTAAAGAGTTTCTTCATGTTAAGACTGGTTTAATTGACTTGAGGCTTGTCATGGAAAAATGAGCCTGTGGCTCATTAGCTCATTAGCTCATTAGCCTAGTGCTAAAATTGTAATGTTTATAATCAGTTATTTCCTTTGAGAGTGGATTGTGATTTGGAGTAATCATATTTCCACAATATGATATGTTATTCAACCAAATTCCCTATCTCATGAGTGTTTTTTAAATAATCCTGCTGACAGACATACAAACAAATAGGTAAAAAGTTTAACTTTGCGCAGATGAATAGAGAAGAAGACATATTTACTTTGTTATTTTAATGGGGTCACCTTAGCTGTGAGGCACAGCTACTCAGTCATTATGCCTTAGACAGGTTTCCTTCCAGCTGTGATTATTATTCAAACAATAGTATGAGCTCATTTCTCTAACATCTTATGGCAGCTGCTTTTCACCAATACATTTTCCCCTCCATGACAGCGTAATGCGAAACCCAACTGCCGGCAGTCTACACACATTACCAAATATGGGACGTGAAAAAAGGTCAGCATGAGGGGTTACAGAAGGAGCAAGTTGATTAGAGGTTGGAGATTAATTGTAGTAGGTGCAGCAAAATGTTTAATCTGCTTAGTGAATTGTATTTTAAGACATTATAGATTAAATAGATTAAATGTGCACACATCTCCTGTATTGGATGCATGGTTTTGGCAAGGATCTATAAAAACTTAGGTTGTTATGGATAGATAGTCTTCTTTTTAATCATGGCAAACTGCCATTTGTCAAAACGCCTCTGTCTTCAACATGTTTGTGTAGGTTCTCAGTCATCCAGGTTGAGGTAGTCTGAAGTGCTTCAGTTGAAAGCATCAGGACTTCTTTTGGTTTTGAAGACGTTTCACGAGTCATCCGAAAGGCTTCTTCAGTTCTTCAGTTCTGAAGAGAGGGGAAACATCTTCAAAACCTAAAAAAGTCCCGACGCCTTCAGCTAAAGCACTTAAGACTCTGTCTCCAACAGACTCCAACATGACCTCATGCCTTATTGTCCTGCAGGAGAGCGGCTCTGAGACAAGCAGCCAACACATAGCCTATGGCTATTATCAAGCAACCCTTCCTGGTCTGTACTTTATCTGTCCTGCTAACACCTGGGCATTGCGGGCATATGAACATATTAGCATGTCCTCTACTTTGTGACTGAGTTACATGGTGGAGGAGGCCAACTACAACAAATGTGGCATAAACTCTTACCTGTAGCAGTTGTTGTCAAATTTGTTATAACTGGCAAATGCAATGAGCACCCCAAATCCTGCTCCTAGTGAGTAGAATATCTGAGTGGCCGCATCAATCCACACCTACAGAAAATTAAAACGATTAGAGTATAATAAGTCTGTTTTATAGCTATATTATTAGTTCTTAATGGCAAGTAAATTTACACACTGTTTGCAAATCAATGGATGGAGAGGTTATATTTCTTAAAAATAGGACCCAAGGGCAACATATACAAGGAGAACAGTAAGGGTCCAAAATGGACCCTTTGTCTAATAAGACTTGAACCATTTAATGTGTAGCTCCTGAGTTGTGTTTCCCCTGTAATGTGGTTCACAAGTATGTTTAAGCATCACATGCGAGTTTCCAAAGCCCTTTTAAAAACTTTGTACATGTGACCTGACAGGTTTCGGCATGAACACGGTACTAAATGTATATTGTTTGTACCGTTGTGACGTTCTGAGCGGCAGGCCCGTGTGCGTCTGTAGACTGTAGACATTGTACAGCGTGTGCCCTTGGCTTAATTAACCCAAAACCTGGCAATGTGGCATGTATTCACTTTAACATCCATGAAAAACTAAGAGTATAACATTTCTTTGATTCTCTCCTTTGTTTGCACCCATTTTTCCTCTCTCCATTCGCGCTGAAGGTCACTCACATTTTGTGTTACAGACAACAATTGACAAATACTGAGAATGAGTTTTCATATAAATAAAATCTTCTTCCACTTTCAAGATCAAATCTTTCAAGCTGTGAGTTTACATGTTAAAAATACAGAAAAGAATGCAGATGGAGTTGACCTTAAAGTCTATATTTTCCATTAGCCCATATGGTGAACCACAAATGTAAACAACTGCACAATAAACTTTTTCAAACCTTGTTCATCAACTCAGCTGCAGAAAGATTATATCTGAAGTATGCATCCTCAGTGCTTTCAACAATATACATATGTTCACTATGGGAATGAACATACGCATATCCTTTAATCCTCTGAGCATGTGTTACTTTACTCAGTGAGCTATATAAAACAAAAACAAGACTGAGTGTCAGGTTTGAATGGACAAATCTGGAAGCCCCCTTATGTTAATACAGAAACCAGATGTCAAAAACTTCAACACACCAAAATCTGTCCACCACTAAAACCATGGAATGTCATACTAACAGCAAGGATCAATCTTCTTTACTTAGTGTCCCATTACAAACCCATTCAGAACTTCTCACTGTGGGTGGAATTTGCACAAACTTGCGTTGTCTCTAACCTCTAGATTGTTGAGCCGCTGGAAGTCAATGTGGAGGTAGGCTTTGATGCCGGTCATGGACCCTGGTAGAGTTATGCCCCGGATCAACAAAACAAATAGAACCACGTAGGGCATCGTGGCTGTGATGTACACCACCTGAAATGCATGCACAGAACAAATAGGGAAAAAGTTTATGCCTCTGAGTCTTGGTCCAACATTGTAAACTGAGTCACTTTACAACATATCTCAGCAACAGAGTCACAGCTACCAGTGCGTATCTTGTTCAGATATTACAGGCTTGTTTTGTTTAGTAGTCCGGGATCGTACCTTTCCTGAGGATTTGACACCTTTCCAAAGGCTGAAGTAGAGGATAAAGACCACCGCGACAAGACACAAGGTCAAGTCCCAGCGAGGCAGGCCAAGGTTGTGGATACCCTGACTCTCATGGAGATGTAGCACACCCCGTCTGCAGATCGAAAAATACAAAAATATGTAATGTATCATAAAAACAGCAGTTTATCGTGGCAGGCAGTTAACTTTATTTAATTTAGCGTAGCTGTAACTATTCTATGCTATGTCATTTTTTATTATATTTCCTATCATTTGATTTTGGCTATATTGCTGTATGTCATCAGGTTCACGAGTGCTTGAAGTAGCTTGTGAAGTCTGATCAAAACAGCTGACACTGGATCATGGGACAAAGGATTCACTCTGGACATGATTCAAAGCCCTGCACCTTTAGCCAGCATCCCGAACCTGTCACGCTGATCGATCACTGGCCCAAAGACTTAAAATGACAAAGAACTGGACAACGATGCGCCTCAAAAGAAGAGAAGGTATCTTTCTGAAAGCTGGATATAGACATATTTTAACAGGCTTTTTTCAATTGAATTGGTTATGTGTCTCTGTCCTAAAACTGTAGCTAAGTGCTATTGGTATCACCTCAGAATAATAATATTGTGACTGAAAAGTACAGATTGTATCAAAACAGTTTCTTCTACAACTGCAATATCAGCCACATAGTGGCAGTAACTGACTGGACTACCGGGTGTGTATGGAGCTATTTCCCCTGTCACTTTCCAGTATTGGTTGTTCATATTTAGTTAACATGTATTAATTAAGGCCTTTTGCACCAAACTGTGATTATTTCATCAGTATTTACAGTCTTTCAAGCGCATATTCATCCTGCACCAGTGTGACAATAGAGGGCAGCATTAGCCATCTAATGCTTTGTTTATTCACCATTCTACCCCGGCTACAACTGCTTTAGTTCCACGATAGTACTTTATTATTTTCTTTATGTAAATATTATTTTGTTTTGTATTGTCAGTTACTGTTGCACATTATGAATTCAATTGTTTTCTTAAATTTGGTATAAACAGTCCTGAATATCTAGTTGCGCTGCCCCAGGGCCAGAGCTTATATACACCGTCTTTAAATAAACGACCGGTTGTATCTTATCATGGCCTTCATTTAAACATTTAAATGTTTAGTGCGCTTTAAATTTCCTCTTAGACCTCAAGAAAGATTTAATTAAGCTGGCATGCGATGTTAAGGGTTGATAAACAGCAGAGCTGGATCTGGATCTGATACAGAGTTTGCTTACACTACACAAAAAACACGCAAATTGAAGTGTTTTCTGATATAGGAGTCCAAAGGGACCCGAGGAATCTGTGAAACTCCTCTTTAGAATTTACTTATCTTCTGCTGATTAAAAATTCAAAGCTTTACAGTCTTCAGGGAAGCAGATAGCGACGTGAAGATATCAGTTATTTGGGGAGGAAAATTTTGAGCTATGTTCTGACAGGGAAGCCCACTGTGTTGGCGTTGTGTTTTAATGCCCTTGTTCATCTAATAGCATTGATAGTGCACTGCCAGTAAATGTACATTATAACATAAGGCCCAGTCCCTTTGGACCAGTTACTCTAAACACATTTACTCTTATCGTCGCTCACTAAGCTGGTTATCCTAACACTCAGTGTTACCATTAACCTTTCTCTCATTTCTACAGGCCGGCATTCTGTTGCCAGGTCTTAGGTCCGGCCAAGAATACATAAATAACAAGAGTATCAGGACTCAGATGGGGGGGTTCTGCATAATTTCAGACTTTAATTATTGATTGAGTGAAGTCAAAGCACTCTTCTCAAGTGTCCATGTAATTAGATCTTCAAATGAGTGCTATTTATCACATTATACTTGATTTGTAATCAAATGTGACTGCCTCAGGCTTCATCTAAAGAGAAAAGGACGTGCCTGCTGAGGAAACAAGTTATTGTTGATGTCATTTTACTGTACTTTTTTTTTTTTTTTTCTCTATGCGTTCATTAAAAGTTTGATTCTTTTTTTGTAGAACTTGACTCCTACGAGTTTAAGTAAAGACTTGGCTTTTCAACCTATACAGACAGCCTAGTGTTTTATTTGAGAAGTAGCACTTAGCTTTTTACATTCCGGGACAATAGCATCCAAAAACCTCACGTCAGAAATGAAGCAGATTATATATGAAAATGCCTGATAACTTTATCTTCACTATCTAGTGCAATGGATTTCAGACAGACTCAGCTGTCATACAAAGTTGGGACTTATGCCCAACTGCCCCTTTGGCCCAGGGTAGCTCAAAAGATGCTTGGAAAAGTGTTAATTGCTCCCTTGAATGGCTGTTAATGTGGGATTGAAAAACTAAAAAGGTGCACACTTTCACTTTCTGGAACTTATTCGTAGTTTTGCATATGCTACAAGTCACAGAAACAGTTTCAGTTCAGTAAACAGTAGATCTGAACGGTTATCAGCTGTGGACATTTAGAGAAAGTTGTCAGACTCAATTTTCCTATTTCATATCTTGGTGTGGTTGGAAATCACAGAAATGTCTGATAATTCAAATAATTCTAAAATAACATTAGGCTGAGAACTCTGAGGAGTAAGTAAATATTAAGACATTAAAGAACTATGAAGAAGAATAAAATTAAATAGAATTAAATTAAGTTAAATGAAAGAAAAGGAAAAAGGGGGAAAAAAAGGAGCAGTGGGGATGGATGGGTGATGGGAAATAATGATGGTGACTGTGAATGAGTAAATAAATGGTGGAAAATGAATGGTTGTAAATGAATAAATATGAATAATGATTAACAATTCTCTCTATTCTCTCTTCTTTCTTTCTTTCTTTCTCTTTCCTGCTTCATTACATCTCTGATATATAGGCCCTGCGATTATGTCAATCTGATTCTTATTTAGTATTTAATTTACATGTTTGTTTTTCCTCGTCTCATTTACACACACACACACACACACACACACACACATACGCAAGCAAGAAAACTGCCTTTGATCCATTTCGCAATGTTTTGTCCCATGTCTTGTCATCTTCTATTGTCTCTGTCATATGCACTTAATGTCTGTTACTGTCTTGAATAACTCATTAATAAACACATTTATTTCTTTGGAGTTAAGGAAAATGATGCTCTGACATTTGAGAGGTTACTTTCATCACATGAGTTTGCACAAATTAACAAATAGCACATAATTGCCCGTATATCTTGTTTCCAGGTCAATCATTTGGAATACGTGATGCTTTTGCTGTCCATACATAAATCCTCCTTCCACTTCTCCTCCTCCAAACAGGCAGTGTCATATGATTTTAAATACATGGTACCTCCATGTCACCCATCAAGTCATAGTGAAATGTATAATCCATTTCTGTTCTTTCACTGTTTTTTCTACATAAGGAATTAAATGGAGGCTGATATCAGGTCAATGAGTCAACCTTTTTACAAAATAGCAAGGTTATAGAGAGACACCTTGTGAATTTTTTGGGTCAGATAAGACTAATACAAAAAGAGCTGCAGTTGGCAACAATGACCACGTTTACATGCATACAAGATCCCAGTTATTGATCGGGGTATGGAAATATTCCAGTAATGCCGTGACTCATGATCCGATTAAGCTCTTATTCCGGTAATGAGAACCCTGAATAAGATTGCTGGGTGACGCCTGTAATAACCAGAACATTCAGACATGTATACACCTTACCCCGGTAACTACTGGGGTGTACTCTGGTGCGCATGTGTACACAGAAAAGTATAAAGTTGTCATTCCTTGGAAAAATATGGCACATAGCTCTATTTTTTGGAATGATGGAAACTTTGGGCGTTACAGGGCGTCAAGTATATAGGAATATGATCGGGTCATTGCCGGTTGGTCTGCCCCTGATCTACCCGTGACCAGAGTGAGTTCAATATTTGTGTACATGTAAACGTGGCCAGTTGAACAGACAAAACTTCCTGGTTGTCTTCCTGTCTCTGCTGCTTTGTGCCATCTAAGACCCTTTTTCCAAAACCAAAAGATGGAACGGCAAACATAGTTGTCATGTCTGCCTATTATATGCAACTTTTTTGTGTTGTTTTTTTTGTAGTTGCTGTGCAGTGGGAAGATGTACAACTTGAGGACGCCCCATCGTCTTTTAAGTCGGAGATGTGGCATCTTCCGACAGAGAAAACGAAAGATGTGTAATAATAACGGACAGGACAAAAACTGTGCTCAAATACTGCAAGATGGCACTGACTTACACAAACAGAATTCAGCATGTTAACCGGCAACACAGCGAGAAGCTCCGGTCACTTTAGTGAGAGCGACAAAAAGTATTAAAAGGCCAAACCAAACTGACAAGCAGATTTGCAGCGCCGCTCAAGGCAACAAGTGTGAGAACCATGGAGATCACAGGGTACATTCGTGTATTCATGGCAAAAAGTATGAGGCCCTTTAG
>KV751341.1:9956310-9989817 GCA_001698575.1 Mola mola | reverse complement strand
AGGATTGACGCTTTGATTGGTTTTGCTACAGGAGGCAACTCGTTTCTACAAACGTGATAAGAAGCTGGACCAGAGGAGCCTTATGAAGCCACGTGCATCATAGGGTTTGCTGTCCATGGTATTAACCTGGGATTAACTGGGATGCTGGCAATCTTCCTCCCTAAATCTGGGATGGATGGTCCACAATTAAAGTCATTAGCAAACCACCATATTCTTTGTAATCTTGCCTTTTTAACAGTCGTCAATACGAAAGTAATGCTTTCAACATAAAATGCTCCAGTGACTTTTCCATCCCTGAATCCAATATTTTACAACATGCAGTTATAAAAATGAACGCCCACACACTTCTCCCAACTGACTGAGATTTTCTAAAGGCTGAAAACAAAATCAAGTAAGAGGTGTGGCAGCTTAATTTCCTCACAGAACACATGAGTTACAATATGCTGAAAGGATATTGGAGAATGGAATTTTGGCTCAAATAATGCCAAAAAATAAACATTAGCCCAGCTTTAAATGTCAACGAGTGAGAGGGCAGAAATGGAAGAAAAGTAATGGTAGAGAGCTTGTGAGTATAAACATGTGAAACTAATAATTGTATCCTTTTCATTATTCTTTTCTTATTATGAACCTTTCCTACATACAGAGGGAACAGGTCCACTTCCCCCAAGTGTGCTATATTGTGCAGAATCTCACAATGGACAATCTAAACCCTGGCTCTTGAAAGAACCGTTTACATGGTACTTTAAATTTAGATATGTTAAGTTTTGCATGTTCCCATTTTTTTTTGTGTGTTTAGCGTCCTCCTCCAAGAAGGGTGCAAATATCTATTTCCCACTCAAGAATAAATCAGTGTGGTAATATTTTGGATTTTGGAGAAAAGCTTCATCAACAGACAACAGACACATTCTATATGTAACTAAAAACGTTACATGACAAAATACTCAGGATACACAACAAACGTCGCGTCTCACTTGGCCAACTTAAAATGTGAACTAGCTAGTTGCTCAGGTTAACCAATGTCAGGATGAATAAAGATGCATGCAGACTGAAATTCAGCGCTGTGGTTGTGTCTCGAGAAGGAGTGACTTAAACCAATGAAGCAATAGTGAGCAAAAAAAGGTGAAAAGATTTCCACAATTAGTTAAGCTATGACCCACTAGGGTAATTTATGCTTCGTATATTTCCACAGGATTCAGCTAATAACGGTGACTAGCAATTAAAATCATGAGGTTATTATGAGCTATTTTTTCCATATGTGACGCTGAAAAGTTGAGCTTCAATGTTCAGGTTATTTGGAGGACAGAAATGATACAATTTCACAGTGTGGCCTAGGAGAAGGGGGTGGAACTTTTACAGTTATTTGTGAGTGATTTTATTCATTTATTTATCTATTTATCGTTTTCCCCCCCCCCCCCCTTTATGATCAAAAGCAGTTAAGAAAGTGAGTCAAGTATTTCAGCTCACGTGCAAATTAAAGAGAAACAATGTTAATACTCTGGCGGTGCCCCCCAATGTTAAATCTGACTGCAGACTATGATAGCAGAAGACAGTAGGCTCAAGAACTGTTGAGGATGTACTGTACGTTGATGCTGTGACTTGGAATGAGTCATGAGGTCAAAGGGAGAAGGACTTACTGTCCCCAACAGATTCACTCCATCCAAAACCCATCTCAAATTGTCATACTGTTTTCACTCTGTACTGAAAAATAGTGTAAGACTGTAATAGTCCATATGGAATATACAGTCTGATTCTATCAACTATGGGCTATTTATTGAGAATCACTGAATCCCCTTTCTGAAAGCATACAATTCACAAGCTTAGGGCTTTAAAGTAAATGCGGACATCTTAATCTCAGGTAAATTCTCTACTTATACGAAGCATAAGGGCTCTTAGAGGTTGTAAGATATCCATTAATACAGTTTAGATAAATATATTGAATGACACAGCATGGCCCGGGCCAGTGGGGGAGGAACTTTTACAAGCTCAAATTATTTTCTGGGATGTACGCTCTGTGTATTCTGTGTGTCATGCTTAGCATGTGTGCCTTGTCCTGTCCAAAACACCTCACAGGCTTACTCTGAGCAGCAGCCTTGACAGAAGCTCGGAAAGAAGTGACTGCCTTTGAAACATAAACAGCGGGAGCTTTTTCTGCACTTCAAAGAGTGCAAATGACCTTTTCATGTACACAGGTTTTATAGTGCCAACAATTACAACTAGATCATTTTGGAGTGCTCTAACCAAATTTCACTGACTGGGACTGGTCTTCCTCACAGTGGACCATGTGTTTCATGGGACTACAGTACCATGTTCTACAGTAATATTTCCACTAGATGAGAAATAGAGTTTATATTCATGAGGTGTTTTTTTTTCCTTGTTCAAAGATCCACCAATAAGGTTGCTAGAGCGCATTTTGGATGCAAACAGTGAAGTGCGTAATCATAGGAAAGTTGATTCTTAGCTGATCATGACCATGTAGTATCTGTAACAAAATAAACACATCACATTTATTGTTGAGTGAAATACAGTTACTGTTACTGTCCTCGGCATATACACTGGGAATTTATTTTGAAGAGAAAGAAGTATTGTTGTTGTTGTTGTTATTTGTTGTCAAAGAATAAATAAGTAATGTTTTATCATCTTTAATTACAAAGGCTTGGAAACTGAGGCTTTGGTTGGTTTCTGGTCCATGGTACCATCCCAGAGCATTAGTATTTGATGACTGGGGGAATAAAACTCAGCATCTTTCAAATTGTTCCTTTAAGGTCATCCCTTAACATCAAATTTCACAGATTTTAAAGGCTTCTCATGCTGCATTTAGAGGCCTATAAGCTATGCAATTCATTTACATTAACTATCACAAAGCATGTGATTCAAATAATTAAAGTATAAGGTTATTTTATTATTTTATGACTCATTATTGAACTAATCTTTACTTGTGACCCTGACGCGCATACAGAGAGAGGGTCAAGGACTCAGGTGACCACCTCCAAGGTGTAACGACCCTACCAGAGGTTAAGTACTGGGGATTCCCCACCAATGTTTACGGATGCTTTCGGATGAGAGGTGAAACGTCTTCAAAATTGAAAGAAGTCCAGATGCCTTCAACTGAAGCACTTAAGACTACCTCAACCGGAACCTACACAAACATATAAGGTTATTTGGAGCTGAGTGTTGAAAGTGGGAAAGCTGTAAGTGTAAAACAGCTGGTGCAGTGTGCTCAATAGGTGTTGTCATGAAGTAGGCGAGTCATTTAGACCAACTTGGCTAAATTTATGTCCCCAATGTTTTCCAAATCAAACTTGCACTCTTGTACTATGACACAAAGCAACAAAGCATCACTTCCCCGGGACGCTATTAGCTGTCAGAAGTGTCTGTTGTTGGTTCGACTGTAGTAAATATACTGACTGATAATCTGAGTTTTATCAGTCACAAGGATCCAAATAAAACAAATATCTCCTTTTTTTCTGGAAAAAAAAAATATTTCATAGCGTTTATCCCTGTTTGCTGCGTTTTTCCATTGTTTTTAAAAAAACAATGACCTTGGATATATCAAGCCATCAAGTCATCAAGCCGTCAAGGAGAAAGTTGCATCAGAGCAGCTAAAATCATACAGCCAGCGGTTTGGGAATATGATATGTTGTGATGAACATGATACTATGATAGTACGCTTAAAAAAGTCAGGTTAGCCTAGACTGAAGATGATTCTGTTAGACCATGACCTACACAGCTCGCCATCTGATAAATGTCTCTGACTCTTAGAAATGACTCACTCATAGTACTCTGCTGCCGGGGTGATCTTATACTTGGCGTACGATGTTCCATTGACCAGCACGGAGCCATTGATGGCTTTGGGGTCAGTGCAGTTGGGACTGTTCCAGCTGTTACCACATTTGAGCCACGGCAGATCGCTGGTCATGGAGGAGAACAGGTAGTGCAGGGACCAGGCAATGATAACGTTGTAGTAGAAGCCAACATAGAGGGCTATGACGATCACCGTGTAGCCCACACCTGAGGAACACAGAGGTATTGGGGAGGAAGAACAGATAGATTACCCTCTCTCTACACCACTAGTTACCATTCAATGTTGTGAGGAGCGTCAGTCCAGTGCAAATTCACTTAATACACATTAATTGCAAATTAGCAGTATGAATGCATGCTGTTTCTCAGTGTTACATTTAAAAAGCAGATGGAAATTTCTTTATTATTTGTAATAAAAATTTCCAGAAACTCCCAACAAACAAATCATGGATGATAGCGGATACAGAGTGCAAGATTGAAGGAATAATGATGTTTCTAACTGTGTTAAATATCTTTTGAGAGGAAAGTTGCCTTCAGTGAAATTCTGTTCTATCTTGTAAATTCTTCATGTGATAAACATTTGTAATTTTAGCCTCAAATTTAAGAGCTGTTCAACTTCCAATATATATTTTAAAGCCCTGTTCATCGTCTAATCGTTACAATGAAATCCATGTATCATGTCCTCTGCAGTACCTTTGTAACCCTGAATCTGTGCCTTTTAAATTCTGGGAGAAGTTGTTCTGTCTCCATTGGAATGCATTTCGTGAAAAGAGAAAAAGCCATAAACCCATCACACACTAATTTCTGGGCAGGAGAGAAAAAAAAAACACCCTCCTCAGCGCTGATGCCAACAAAAGCAGTATCTGGTGCTGATTCAGTGGTGCAGATGGAAGTTCGTATCTGACAATATTTGAAATATTCTCCACCGAATAATAATCTTTTGAATAAAAGACTCCAAAGGAAGAAGAAGATCTTATGTGTAGGTACAGTTTTCCAGACACTACAGATTATGGGTCCATAATACAGTCAATGGCCCAACATTGAATTAGTGCTATGGGTATTATCATGTTGAAAATCTGGTCTGTTACTATATGGAATCATTAGAACCGCTGCAAATCCCTCCTGTCAGGACATTGAAGTTTCAAGATCAATGACATCTGGAAAGTTCCAGCATTTTCTGACATCAGGATCGGTCACAAGTTGGTGCTTTTTGTGGGGAAAGAAATAAATAAATAACTAAATAAACATATATATTTAGCCTCATAGTTTTACCTCCATTACAATGAATCCATCTAAAGAAAACTAAATGAAAACTGATCAGGAGCTCATATACAATACATCCATGGGGACACCCGACATGTGTCTCGCCATGCTGCCTTCTTTGCCATGGCTGCCGTTGGAATCAATAGTTTATGCTTTCAGCCGTGCTTGCACATCTTTTGTGTCATCACAATAGTGCACAAAGTTATTTGAGGCAGGAACCATTTATGCCATTTATGGCACAATTCCATGATGGCTAATATTTTTGTGTGTACATCAGGGATTTTCGGGCACATACCTTAGCAGTTGCATCTCAACCCACTTAGTAAGGTTTTTTTTACTTGTGATTACGAATTCCAAAATATGAATAACCATCCTTTAAAGTCACAAACAGGTTCCAATGGAGCCTGCAATCCGTGGACCTGTGGTTGTGGGACTCTAATCCTCTAGTAATGCTTTGTATATTACCTGTAGTTTTGGCATTAAGTATTGCGAGTTGCTGGTTGAAATAGTACAGGGCAGTTCTAAAGTTATAAATCCTGAAATAACAGCAATAGCTGTGACAGGACACAAAACCAATCATCTATGGCTGCCACGCCATAAAACTGCTTTTCTACGTCCTGACGAACAACCCTGTGGAGGAGTCTATCTACATAAACCTCTGTTTAAGAAGACTTCTGTAAGAACAGTGGTGTCCCCCGTAATTTAGGTTGGCCTACATTACAAACACGTCACAAAGTGACCTATTGGCGATGGGCCAACAGCACATTCCTGACAATAGTCTTATTCTTATAGCTGTTACCATATTTAGACACAAGTGAACATATTTGGAGGGAAATGATCATATTTGGATAAAAGGGTGGAGCCGGGGAGAGGCGGGACTGGACTCATTTGACAGATTCATTGTTTTGGTTTATTGTAAATAAGACCCTATTTACAAAAGGAACTTCGTTGTGGATGCCAGCTGGCGCAGAGTAAATATTAGACTACCAATTAATGATATGTCCGTGTATGCCATGGTATGATTGACACAATTTTATTAACACTTTATATTAATGCATTGCAAGATGCAAACAATGCGTTTTGTCTATTGGTTCATCAGATTTGTTCTGTGCTTGATTGCGCTATTTAAACTGAATGATGTTTAAGTCCCTGCACTTTATTGCTGTGCACTGGAATATTGGATATTATATTGTCTTGAAGAAGATGTAAAACTAGCAACTGAAACTGTAAAGTCAGTTGGAATCTGTTTACATATACCTCTACCAAGGGCCAAGCGCTAACCTAAATTAAATTTCCTGATTCTACGCCTTTATCCAGATTGGCACCAAAATGTAATGGGTTCTTCCACGGCCCGTTCCCCATCCTCCCACCAAGTTTCATTGAAAATCCATTCTATGGTTTTTGCATAATCCTGCTAATGAACCAACCAGCCAACTGGAAAAACATAACTTCCTCGGCAAAGATAATAAATCAAGTCAAAAGTAAATTCCTCTCATTGGCTTTCATCTGATTTGACTTCTTATGGTAAATAGTCATCTCCTAACACAATTAAAGAGACAACAAATTCAAGGCAACTCCAAATCCAATTTTAGGCCTTGAAAGCAACCTCCATCTGTCTTATCATTGTCCATGTTTGGTGGACGTGCTTATCCCACTGATCTACACCACTCAATATAAATACATTTTACACAACAGAAATCATACATTTGGTTCTCTATGCTATAGACACTCGCTCAGTTTGGTTTCACTTCAGTCATTTGAACTCACCATTTGGAAGAAAATATAGGGTGTGAAGTTACAAGTAAAAGCCGAGAAAGATAAAAAGAAAAAATCCAAAGTGGTAAAACCGAGAAAGAGCCAATGTGACAGAGAGATTTGCTGCAACTGACACTTGAACCACAGTGAACCTTTTAGGGCGAAAGGACAAGAACAAAGAGGGGGAAATGAAAGGGCAAGACACATACGATGAGTTAAAAAGAGCATGATTTGGGTTTAAGAGGTTAGAGAAAGGCAGAAGTAAAAGCAGATGCAGGTTGACTTGTGTGCATACTTGTGCGCACCAGTGTGTGTCATTTCCTTAAAGCTTACCTTTAAAGACAGGACATATTTTCCAAACTGTAGCTGCCCCTTCCCTGTTGTACTGGCCCAATGCGAGTTCCATGTAGAACAGTGGCATTCCCGCAATGACCAAGAAAAGAATGTAGGGGATCAAAAAAGCACCTGAAAAGGAGAAAATAAATCCATTTCATGCTAGAACATGACTACGTTTCAATTCTTCGCTAGCGTGACTGAACATTTTTATGTATTAAGATTACACCGTGAGATAAGTGCTTGATGCAAAAAGTGCTTAAAAAACAAACAAAAAAAAAAAGAACAGTAGAAGAATGTGGTGGATGCTGCAGGGTGTCGGGTACTTGACATTGCTGGAACAAAACACACCAAAACATACAACCAGGAGGGCTAACGGCTATTTTCCTATTGTGCCTGAGCAGCACATCCAGCGAAAAAGGAAATGACCTCTCATCATAAAATTGTCCTTAACATTGTCCATAGCAAATCATAGATTGTCTGCAGTGATGAATACTTTTTGCAGAGGACCAATATGAGAGACAGGCTGGTTGGTGGAGCTGACCCTTTGGGGCCCTGCCACACAACATAGGGATTTTTCAGCACTTGAATGGGACACAGAGCGAGTTGTTGTGCGCTTTGTTGTCATGAGTGTGGAAGGTAAAAACAGCTCAGTTTGAAACAATCCTGTGTTGGTTCTCTCACTACAGTGCAGCTCCAGTGTTCAGTAGCTCAGAAAACAGCGCAAGTTGGCAAGCCGTCACTCTTTTATTCAGACTTTTTGACTAAACCTGAGCTCAGGCACTTGTTTTCAAATAGTTTGTTTGGTCATACAGTATATTTTAAACTGGATAAAAACATATTTTATGAACCCTCTGATGGTATGAAATATCAGATATTGTCTTTCTTTTTAATTAATCACTAATGACTTCAAAGAACTGAAAGCATACCACTAATTTTAACATAACAGTGCAATTTGGTAAAGGAAAAAAATGAAAATTTTAGGAACCAGAAATGTATTGATGAGAAAAAAAAAAAAGTTTAAAATAATATGTTAGGGATTCAGTCACATTCAGTCCACTTTTTAATAAGCTTACTTTCGTTACGTTTTTTAAATAAAGTGACCAACAGTGCACACGCTTGTATTTCCAGAGTCCAGAGACAAACCTTTACATCTGTATCAACGCAATACTACTATTATATAAAACAAAATATTGGGAATTTGAATTATGAAATGGAGTTTAACGAATAATCTGACAGTCTCATGTCGTAAACGTTCTTAACAGCGTCAATGCCTTGATGAATAGAGTTATTTCCATCATAATGTCAGCTAAATGTACGTCCCTTTTAATACTTCTGATGCTATTAAAATTCAAAACCTAAATAAAAACATCGCATCTATAGTAACATTACTTTTATAAGTTGACATTACATTTTTTTGATATTTGATTGCAAATGTAAGAACACATTATCACATGTTACCTAAATAGAAGAGTACACATGAGTGGAAACGAATGACCACAGGACTTCAGGGATTTAGAATCTGAACCGGGCGGTACATGGCAACGTTTGCCACCTCTTTTACATCTTTTAACGTCGGTCCACGCGTAATAATCAATAAGAATGACATGGCTCACTCACCCCCTCCATTTTTGTAGCACAAGTAAGGGAATCTCCAAACATTGGCCAGATCCACCGCGAAGCCAATGACCGACAGGAGAAAGTCTATTTTCTTTCCCCAAATTTCTCTGTCGGTCTCGGATCCGGGATGCCCCGCGTGAGGGCCAGGGGTGGGGACGATGGAGGAACTGGTGTACTGGACCCCATTCTGGTCCTTCACCAGTATCAGTTCCACCTCCTTTTTCTCCACATTGCACTGTTTCAGCGGGGCCACTGACGAGAGCTTGTGTTCTGGCATAACCTGGATATTCATCTTGTCGCTGGCCCGGCGCTCTCACGGCCCCCTGCGGGTTCTGGAAGAGCAGATGGTCGGAGCCGGCGTGCTTGGATGAGGACGGCAATCACGCTGACCCAACACGGACAAAGGACTCTTCTCCGCCGACACTACAGCTGACACCTCCGTGTACATGGGCTGCAGAGGAGAGGAGAGAGACACAGAGTTTGGGTCGGTTTGGTGACTGCGCAAAAAGTTTGACTGTGGTTACGCACAGCAAGGAATACCGGTTGCAGCTGTTAGCCAGGAATGACCCGGTGCCTGTGCACTAATAACACTACTGCATTAAGATAAGAACCCTCTATTTGTAATCTCATGTAGAAGAGGCATCAGTGAGAGCGAATTCCTCTCCACGTCACCGCGCGCACCCAGCGCTTTGTGCGCTATATTGCGCTCTCAGAGAAACTCCTACCTACCACTGCATCAAAACACTACTCGTAAGGATAAAGAGAAAGATAACTTGTTTGTTTTTTTTTGTTGTTGTTGTTTGTTGGTTTTTTTAAGCTGTGCCACTAAGGCAGTTAAACATCTGTAAAAGGCTTTTGTCCGTACTTGGTAAAGCTAAGGACGCCTCTTCATGACCCGACGCTGCGGTTGTCCAGATGCATCTGAGAGAAGACTGCCCATTCTGAAGGAACTATAAGACTCGCCTTCTCCAGCAGACAGAACATAAAAACCGTCAGAAGCTTTTAAATCGTTTCCTCTCTCTCTTCCACGTGATATGTTATAATTGAACGCTTTCTCTCCGGTTTGACGTTGACTCGGCATGATATCGCGTTCTGTCGCAGCGAAAGTTCCCACAAACTTGTGCGTCTGCGACTGACTTGTCAGTGCAGCAAGCAGTCGAGGGCAGGGGGTGATTTTTTTTTTTTTTAAAACGTGATTCTATGTTCGCGAAACATAACGTGACACCTTGTGATATGTATGATTCCATACCTTTTCTATAAATCAAGTGTTGTGTTCAGGAACCGTCAAAGTGAACTGTATATTTTTTGCCGTGTTCAGGATTTCATTTTAAGACAGATCACGTCTCACGTCTTGTCAGAGCTGCGCGTGGATTTAACATCGCAGAAGTGACATAAGATCACCTTCCCTACAGCTGTATATTAGTATTTAAATGTCACATACAACCAAACTTTTTGATGTTTTAATTTGGACTAGTCTATCTGCTTCTTCTCTGTACTAAGGAGATTGAATTACGGTTTTTCTAAGAAGCAGTAAAAGCATTGTGTCCCATGTGTAATTCAATTTTATGGCAGCTTTCGCCAGTGGCAATGATTTCTATTAGATATGGTTGATCAGTTCATCCCATTAAAGTCAATGAATGTCCTTTTTGCTCTCCAGTGCTTGCTTTTATAAAACCCTAACAAGGCTGGTTTTGGGCATTTTGTTTGTGAAGATTGAATAACTGCAGTGATGGTAAAGCAAAAGAACAGGTAAGAAGGGGAGATAGTGTGTTATTACTGTTGTTTTATCCTGAAGTAGTATTACCCTTTTGCGCTTTGCTTTGCGTTATCGGGCAAATACAGTCAAGAATGACTAATCGCTGGGATTGAATTTCGGAATTTCTCCATGTGCGATGTGGAAATTCGGCAACTGTGTTTTTACAAATTCCCTGGTTTTCAAGGTAGTATTTTACTGTACGCGTCCCTCAGAAGTGACTCACCAATGTAAAGCAGGTGCATGTTGTATGTGACATATTGTGAATAGATGATAAGTGAAGCTCTTACCGGAGGGGCTCATGACTGCACAAGGCAAAATGATATCAGCCAACGGCTTTTACCTCGAACATCGGAAACCCCGCTCCTGGCCGCTGCTCAAAGGTCGCACTCTCTGACATTGACCTTGGGATGAGAAGCTAATGAGAGAAGACACAGCCTCTCTGCAGTCACAGAACGACCCCCTGGATTTGACCCCTGCATTTGGTGAGGGCCACAGGGAAAATCCTTACATCCCGCTCTTTTCTATCATTTCACTCTGTGTAATCATGCACTGCCCCTTACACTTACATTACTAATGTAAAAGGGATGGAATGTAACTCATTCTGGGATACTAGTACTTTACTATTGACTGTTTCTATTTTTGCCACTTAATACTTTCACTACATTTCAGAAGCCAATATTACACTTTTTATTTGACTACATTTATCCGATAATTTCAGGTCCTCGTTACTTTTTCGCACACTGTGTGCCGCATCTGAACTATTTGATTTGCATTGATTTATTTTGTCTGAAGTCACGTTAAAAAAAGGAAAAAAAAAAAACATTGATACTGATAGAAACATGCTGTATATCAGATTCAAAAATTGGCGACATGTCAACCCTTAGTGTGCAGTAGGAGCAAATATGTAAATACTGTATATTGTATACTGCATTTACTTATTTACTTACACTTGCATACATGTACTACACCCCTGACACTTGAATACAGTTAATAGCAAACACATTGAGGTTTTTCCTCAAGTACAGTTTGTACTGCTTGAGCATTTTTAATATTTACCAAAGTGAGAGTTTAGCATGTTTTCACTCAGGTGGGTTTGATGTACCTTCACAGCACAGCCTAATCATCCAAAACCAGCTAAAGAGATAATTATCTCCACCCTCACCACTTTCCACACACACACACACACACACACACACACCGTTATGACCTTTCAGCCACCTTCTTGAAGTATTTCGGTGACCTTGCAGTTTTAGTCCCACTAATGCCTGACATCTGCTCCTAGTGTTGGCCCTACATAAAAAGCTCTATATTAGAGATAAAAGCCATTTATTTGACATTTATGATACAACTTGGCCGATACTTTCTTGCTGTGCTGCTCATGTGTGAGCCAGGAATCTCTCTCATACATTCTGTCCTTCAACAGACTTAAAGTAGAAGGCCTTTGAAACAGTGTAACCAGGTCATGGCATTAACACTTAGTGAGGTTTGTTTTGTTCTGAAGTCCATGCATTAAAAGCTGCTGCTTTAAAGCTCTCCAGGCCTCAACTAAGGGAGGTGTGTCTGTAGACCTCTCTCTCTCTGAGTTTTACCAGTATCTGCAAAAATGTAAGCACCTCAGCAATGTAAAGTCTTGTTCCCTGCGCACTGTATACACACAGTGAGGAGAAAGAGCAGCATGAGTCTGGAGCTGACTCTACAGCACGGGTCTGTAAGGTCAGCTGTTTAGTAGCACCTCATCGTTCTGCTTCATCAGCGCTCCAAGCTTGATCTGTGATAATGTCCTGTTTAAAATGATAAACTGATTCAATCATCTTTCACTGGGTTGCACCGCTTCTATCCTTAAGTAACTAGTGATGGAGAGCAAAATTGGGGGTACAAACAACTCGACTTTGAATAGTGCGCAGTAATTAGGGGGCGCAAAAAGGGAGGCTGCACAGTACGATCAGAGTCAAAAAGAACTCATTTCAATTTTATTTCATGTTTCATTGGTGACAGTAATTGAGCGTGTTTTTGTGTGAGTATCGCAGTGGGAAAGAAGAGTTAAGGTTTGTTTGGAACATATAAACACTCCCATATCTTATTTGGACATTCACAGACAACTAAAAGCTAAGTAGACTTTAGTCTTTTTCCACTACCTGACCCATCCTTTAATGTTAACACAGTAAAAATCGTCGTCCCTCATCAAATAACACGTGGAAAAGAATCAAATGCAGAGAACAAAACATCCAAAACACTGAGCAAGGAAACTATCGTGGGATGTAGATGCTGACATTAGAGCACTGATGTTCCTCAAACATTGCCCTAATCAGGGACATTCTCTCTTCCTATAAACCATCACTCAGGAAATGAGGAACAATCCCTTTCCTGAGAGAATAATAGTTGAGAAAAGATCAACAAGGTGTCATCGATCGCGATAAGGAAATGCAAAAACAATGAGGCTCGAAGGAACTCCCTAAAGATCTAAAGCGGACTGCTCGCCAGGCTCAAGCGCGCAGAAGTCAGGGTTGGCTCAGTGCATGCGTGCATGTTTGTGAAATGTGTAAAAGTCTGCACCATCCAGTGTCTGTGGAGGTAAATAACCATCAGGGGCCAGTGAACCTTTGGTACTGTGCGGCAGGATGGAAGCCATTGCTATTTGGTGAGCGAACAGAGCAGAAGGTTCATCTTTTTCAAAGTATGGCAACCTGCCCAGCATTGTTCAGATTCAGAGAATGTTATCAAAAATGATAATGCACATCACAAAATTTACCAAAATACCCATTTCATGATTTATTTGTCATGACTCTGGATGTGTCTCAAGGTTTTCCTTTGTTATTTTTTCCCAGTTCCTTTAAATTGTCTCCTCTCTGTGTGTATTTGTGTGTGTTTATATGTGTGTGTGTGGCTACTGCTGTCTCTCCACACGTGTCTTCAATCTGCTCTTTGTCTTGCGGCTTTAGAAGTGACTAGTCCTTTGCCTGCTCAGTGGTAGTCAGCTTTCACTTGTGTATTCTCTTACCCATTACTCACGTTTTATTAGCGTTTTGCGTCCTGAGCATAGGGTCACTTCCGCCACCATGCCATCGCTCCATCCACCCACACCACACCAGTGGCAGCCATTCACCTCTGTCTCATTGAGTTAGAATAAATCTTCATGAATGTGATGTTGTGCCTTGAAGAAACCTCAAAATGAAACCTAATCAAGGAAATGCGCCTAAAAAGATGTACAAGACATCTAATAATGTAGTGCTATATATTTATTTTAGGAGATGACAGCCATGTTAGTATGGGAGTATATAAGTGTGTTTTGTCTGTTAAACGAAATTTGCTCGAAATCTGTTTTTAATTTTTGTTTTGTTTGAAATAAATATGTCATTTATGTGACGCTGAATACCTTTAACTGTACACCCTACATCTACGCTCGCCATGCAGGACAAAAGAGTGTATACACACACAAATGCGCTCGCACACAGACCAGGTATCCTGTTGTTTTAAGCCGGAAGGTATTTTTTTTTCTATAGGGTTACAATAACTTCCTCTTATGTAACATTCTTTAAACATTTTGTGCCAAGGCAGGTGCCTTTTATTTTTGTTCATTGTCAACTGTCAATGAACCACTGTAATGAAATGTGTTTTTGTAACTTTAAGGGACCGATTTGTGAAAATCTTAGCATACCTCCATAAACATGGGGCCAGGATATCACTAGTGTTACTGCACTGTCAGCTGTAAGTTAGTTATCATGGACTGGGTAGTCTTTGGTTGAAGCTTTAACGAGTCAGCGGCGGTGCTATGGGGCGGACCACATCACTGAAGTCTACCCAGATCATGACCATATCACAGGGAAGGTCACCGCAGGCAAACAGGAGGTGACTGTGGAAAGACAGAAAGGAATAGTTTTGGTGAATATTTGCGATGAGTCACAGAGGCCATTCAGTTCGTCTTAGCAGGGTAAAAGAAAGGCGGCTTTGGTTTTCGGTTTAATAAGGAAAACAGGTGTAAGAATACAGAATTCCTTCCTTTTATTTTTTCCTTGAAACTAAATGGGAGCTATCAAACTATCCCCTTTAGAGGCACAAAGTGGTAGTATAAGACTGCTAGCTGGCTCTAGCCGATTAGCTTGTAATATTAATGCCGGGGTACGTAGTTTATTTTTGCATCACTGGGCAATAATGCCACATTCATTTTGATCATTTTGTTATTCAAGTGGTCTGATAAAAGAGTAGGCTTCTGAACCTCCTCTATGGTCTGTATTTAGGCTTTACTCAAATCGACCTAGGGCGGTAAATTTGGCCAATCACAGGTCATTTCAGAGATTGGGCTGCTTTACAAAGCTAGACATGCCTGCATGTCCTCCCAGATGGTGAAAGCCCAATACACCGGTAGACATCCCAGCAGGAAAAGTTGCTCTTCTACCATTCGTAACAATTACATACGTGGCCAAGCCGCTATTTTGTAGTTGTCATCTCTAGGGTTGGATGGTTCCCCCTTGTATGTCTGGGATTCAGTCAGCACACGTTCCTCCAGCGACAGGGTGCATTTTGACGGACTCATCAGGGGAGGAAAATAAAATGCACTTTGAATGTCTGTTAATAACATTTTAGTCACGTTAGGTCTTGTTAACAAAAACAAGACCTACATTTTGTCACAGTTAGATTTGTAGCTAGTTAACATCTTGTCTTAGTCACGGAAAAAAAAATTGTTGCTTACTGACATTTTCCTACATAGGTTTCAAATCTGCCAACACTTAAATGTCCAACGTCATATCAAAAACGTTGTTTCTGCACATTCTACCGATGCAAAAAATTCTTAAAGTGTCGGGGCATGTCTATGAGTAAGAAAGCAGAAATGAACTAAGATACATAGCGTCCCATCAACATATAGTAAGTAAAATACACTTAACCTTTTTGAAATAAAAGAATGTAAACTTGTGAAGTTGAACTCATCTATAGGGCCTGTCCTCATTTTGTCTGAGGCAGCTGAGCTACCTGGTTAAACTGACACACAGTGGTGTCACATCAGTTTAACGGAAGGCCTGTCGCTTCTGACCTTTCCCTCCAGCCCAGCACAGAGAGTCTCTCATCCACATGAGGACCACATCCGGTGTGGGTCCACAAACAGAGGCTGCTCACTCACTCCAGGTCCTGAGGAGACCAAATCAGATTTACTAACACATATCTCCCACAATCTACTGCGACAGGATTACCCCCTCAGGCAGGGCTGAAATGGATACAGCAATATACAACAGCCATGCAGTAGAGAGGATGTAGGGGTGTGGGACTGCAGAGGAGAGCGGGAGCTATGAGCGGGGAACAAGTCACACTTTTGTGAGCGCGGCAGCAATGTGACCTAATTGATTACACGCCCTCTCATCAATTTTGATTAAAATGAAATGAGCCTCTGTACCTTTGAAAAGGTTAAAACAAATTGAAGGTGGAGATAACAGCTGGTAATCACAGTCAGTCTAATAGCAGGCTTTTAACGAATCAACATGCCCTGCATCATTCATTTCTGCCTTGTGTGTGTGAATGGAGCAAGGCGGCGTTTGTGTCAGCGTGAGCACGTATTACAGCAGGTTTGGTATGTATTATATAGCATGACCATCGCTGACTGATTTCCTTCTCTGGTGCCAGCAACGGAGCTGGAACAAGCAGTTGTGCTAAAATGGATTCAACATCTCCATACAGAGCAACACTTTATTTAATAGTAAGCAGTGGGATATTTGTTAGAAAAGGGAAGACTGGTGAAAAGTGATTTATTTTCTGTACACTGGTTCACACAATATTTACATTAAAAAAAAACTTTGTTCAAGAAGTTAGATTGACAGAAAAGATGAGCAAATGCTGGATACAACAAAAACAAACGTTCGCACGGTAAAGAATCTTTTTGAATAGTTCTTATATATCAATACATAGACGCAGTGCAGATCTGTTCATGATCCAGTGTTCACCTCGTTATTGAAGCAGGCTCCAGAAACACAGATCACACTCATGCAATGGAAGCAGTACAAGTCGTGTAATAATTGCCATATCTCATGTGTGAAAATGTTTTTATTCTGTAAGGTGTTGCTGTAGCCTTATGGGATTCGTAAAATATGTCCGCTCAAGATTAAAGAATCTCTTCTTTTCCCAGGGGTGTGAATATAAATATAAGAACTGTAATCCATGTCAAGCCTTTATTTTTCACTAATTATGAATTGCAGTATTTTCTGCAAATGAAATATTTGCTTGGGACAATTAATGATACAGTTCAAAAGTTAAGCCAGGCAGATAAATATCCAGTAAATGCAGGGAACCCACGGCACATTTTCCCATTGCTTTAAATAAAACATCTGTCTTAAGGTTCAGGCATTACAGACACACACTCAAACACACACCTGCACATTCTCTTACCCATACCTTAAATGGAAGGTAAACCTCATCACATCAATTTAAATGACATGATCAAAATGAAAATATATTTAAAACTGGTGCACGCAGAGTTGTAATAGATAACTGCTTCCACCTTGTGGCAGTTTAGAGAACCAGAGGGACCTATGCCTCATTAGCAGGACATCACAAGCCCCCTTAATAATGATTAACATACACAGGCGGTGTAAAATTGTATGCTTTTTTATTTAAAAACTTTGCAGTGTTAACAAAAATCATGAAATTGCAATGGACCATGATGAATAAACAGTGCTGCTTGTTAATGTGAACGCACACTCCCAGTGGTGTGCTCTGCTGGGGAGAAGCACTGCTGCCTTTTTGCTCACAAATTGCCCTATTTTCAGTGGTTGATTTGCCGCCGTAAACTTAAAACTGTGTACGCGTGCTTGCTGTCTCAGCAACAAAAGTCTTCAGTAGAAATGCAAATAGATACACATGCAAAGCAAATCCTCCAGCTAATTATACAGCTGGCTTACAACATGTGTCCCTGAGAGCTGGAAAGAAGTTGAATGCGCAGCGTGTCCGCTTTTCGCAGATATAGCCTTAATACATCCGTGGGTTTCCTGATCCTAATAAAGCTCATTGTACACCAATCAAAGCGCACAAACACAGAAGCAAAATAACTTTTTTGCGTCTAACAAAAAGGTGTTGCTTTGTCACTTTTTCTCATTTACAAAGGACCACAAAGACAGGAGAAGGTACGCAAACTTCATCCAAACAAGGGCAAACAACAGCGTGATCTATCCATCCAGTAAAAAACGCTAACATTGATCATAAAACACTGATACTAAGGTTAAAGATGGCATGGTTTTAACACTATAAAACACTGATGAGTGCCCGTGTGAGTTGTCTGACATCTATCAATCTCAAGAACAGCTTTTTATTTTATTATTGGATTGGAACAGAACACACAGAACAGATATATCTTGTGCAGTGGCTTGGCGCAGTGGTTTTTCAAAATCGGTATAAGGCACTAAAATTGAAAAACAGAATCAGTCTAAAAACTATCTATACGAAGGCAAACACATAACCCATAATATGGCTCTGCTGTGGTAAATGAATTGACTTTGCTATAAGTCGTCGGAGGGCAGATGACACCTTTAAATGTTTTCCTTCGGTGTGCAGTGGATGCAGTGTTCCGTCTTCCAGAGCAGTCACGGGGTGTTTACACTCTCCCTCGCTGTCAGTCATCTTTTTTGTCGGAGACACTGTCCTCCTGTTTGTCGCCTGAGCTGGTCAGGCTGGCCAGTTCCAGCTCGCCTGGCATCGCCTCCTGGATGGCTTGGTACCTCTGAAGCTCCAGATAGGTGGTGAATAGCTTGGCGTACTCCGGGTGGGTGTTGGCAAACGCTTGAAATTCACCTAAAAAACACAGACACAGAGAAAAACACACTGACACTTAATCGAATGGGATCACAGACTGTTGGTGTGTAAGGACGGATGACACGGGAGCGCCGCTTAAAGAAAGCCAAAGCATCTTGATTACCCTCTGGTGACGGGCTGCAATATGAACCCCTCGTTCTCAAATATATCACAGAGCACTTTTGTAAAGCTAAAAACTGAAAATAGAAGTAAAATTAATTTTTCACATAAATGGTTTCTTTTGTTTAAGGTGCCTCTTATCATGCTGATGCGTGTTGAAGTCTCAATTTTTTCAGATCCGTTTCGTTTTAGTTATTTATTTGTTGCTTGAAAATGGTCTGAAAATGGTCTGAAACATCATGATTGAGAGCTGAGCTCTGCTTGAGATCGGGTGGGCAGGTATGTGGTCACACCGATATCCATGCGGCAGAATTGCTGCCCGGTCACTACCGTATAGTGTCTGGTTCCAAATGATGGGATCTCTTCAAAATGGGAAGTAAATTAATGATAAACTAGGCAACCCCTTGTAATCACTGACTCACCTGCTAACATGAAGGATTTGTGGCTGAAAACAAAGTACACATTAGGAAAAATGTCAGCGGTGGCAAAGATTTCAGCACATTAGAAGACACGTCAGGGAGGATGTGATCTATTGATCAATCCGCATTTTGTTGGGTGTAGATCAGATTCATAATAATGGAGATATGGCTGAAAACGTCATTTTTTTCCCCACGTACCACGTCACCTGGTGGCCAAATTTAAACTCGGAAAAAGATGAAAATTAATTTAACTGGAGATCTGTGAACAAAATTAAGATCCGGTGTTCAAAGGTTTTCACATCATGCTTAGGGATGTGATGCTGATGATTCCATAATTTCCCACATTTTTGGAGTTCTGAATATTGTACTGAACGTTTTAGTTTGCCGCGCATAATTAAACCTTTGGCTTCCAGCAGAATCTACTCACTGATGGTGATGAAACCAGAGGTGTCGGAATCAATCTCCTTGAAGAGCTTGGCCAAGTTTATGTCTGACACACCCAGAGCTGAGCGCAGCAGGCCGGCAAACTCCTCGTGGGTAATTTGCTCATCCTTGTCTGTATCAAACAGCTGCACAGGAGAGGACAAAAACAGACAGAGACACGCAAAATGTTAATTAAGGTGTGACGAGGGAGCCAAAAAAAAAACCAACTTTTCAGCCACATTACATAAACACCAGGTCTGTTTTTCCAAAACCACACTGGACCTTATGGCCAGCAAAATGACACAAAAGACACACATTGTTAAGTCGATGTTATCCAAGCGTCTCTGAATGCTGCTTGTGTTACTCCTAGAGGGTCTGCTACGCTCTCTTGTGCTCCACAATCATCCAATATGCTGCTTGTATTCTCACTGTAAATGTGATAATGCCACACAGGTTCCGCTTCCAGTCTCTCACAGTCTCTGCTGTAAATATGACACTACAGCTACTGCTTTACCAAGGACAGAAGAGTGATGAAAACACAGCATGAAATTAAATAAGGCTGCTATGTCAACATAACCAGCGTGGAAAATGTCTGGTACGGACGATGATGTGCACAGATTCACCGATCCAAGATTCTCTTGTTAGATAACCCAAAGAGGTGGATACTACCATTCATTTCATACACATTCGTTTACTATTCCTATTACCTGGAAAGCCATTTGGAGAACTTCTTCGGTGTTAGCAGGCCGACACAGGATGGTCACGCCGATAACATACTCTCTGAAGTCTATGGTGCCATCTCCATTCTTGACATGGTCACAGAGAGAGCGATAAGAATACTTGGGACGGTCAATGCACATATCATTATGATGGCTGGTGTTTTCCTCTCTAACACACGCTTTCATCAGTACACATGACATGCAACGACAACCTCAGCTTTTAATGGTGTCTCACTCTGTCAAACATTGCGAAGAGCTCCTTGAGGGCTGGGTTCACAGGGAGCTTCAGGAATCTGGCAAACTGCTCGATGGTTATCCGTCCTCCTTTGCAAGAGCTGGCCATGGCGGCGAAGCCCTCCAGCTCCTTCCTCAAGTTGTCCCACTTCAGACTGTGGGATCATGGGAACATGTGTCAATGGTAGCGTCCCGGTCTGGGGATGCCAGCGGTGTGCCTGAGTTACGTGCTCTTACTTGAGTTTACGGCTGATTTTGGTGAACTCCACCAAGCCGGCCTCCATGGGAAGTGTTAGCTCGCCAGCTGAGATCATCAGGCGGCAGTCTTCATATGTGTGGTCCGTCACTGGGACTCCCAGAGCCCTGGGGGCACACAGTTTTATATAAGCAACATGCTGGCTGTGGGTACCGCATATGAAGTGATTGCTTGCAATTAGAGGGTTCTTTTATTTTTACTTGAATAGTTAAATCTATTTAATTTTCTTTTTTAATTCATGAGCTTGGGCTACGCACGGTAAAATGGGCTTTTAAGACCAGCGAATACTTACTGGGCCATAGATTTTCGCACTCCGTTAGCAAACAGAACCGGGGTTTTCCGCTCCTCCTCTGCGGGGATATGTGGAGGCAGGAACTGAAAAACACAGCAAACAAGGAGAAATTAAACCACGAAGAAGTGAGTGCCGAAAAGAACCAAAGGTGCTTGATGGAGCATGATATTATTTTCATTAAAGTCCCATATTTGGCTTAGTTACAGTATATTCAATAGAAGCCCATCTTTGATACTATCATTACAGTTAAAATTATTATTTAAAAGCCTTCAAACGGTCTTTTACATAAGATGCTGGGGACGACCATTAGAGTTCACATTTCACAAGCTGCACTCTGGAGTAAATACATGAATGCCACTGCATCAGTTTTTTGTGTGTTATGTCTACAGCACGGACAGTAATCATCAATCAATATCCATATCATAACAAACACTGCATTTTGCAGAAACATGAATGTGGGGATACGAAAGTTACAACCAGTCCGTTGTCTTGTGGTTGAATCTTGTGCATCAACCCGGCTGCCACACTGGAAACTAGCAGCTATGGCTTCTCATTCGCTACGCTCTCATCACAAACATAAAAACTCACTGAGTGTCCAACATGTGTGAATTTAGAATTTAGGTGCTCGGTTAAATTACGAAGACGTATACTACAATGCCAAGTTTGTAGATGGCAACAGGGATACTTTTCTTCAACATAATCAAGTGAAAATATATCATGTAGCTTTTAAATATATTCTGTATTTTCTTGCGGTTATGTCATTTTGTTTCCAATTTTAGAAAAAAAAGAAATTATTTATAAAAAAAACCTCGCTGTATTGTTTATGGAGGGCATACTCAGCATTTCCACTATAGATGTGTAGTACCGGGTTGTTGCTGCTTTTTTTTTTGCTGAGCAGCATTTATAGTAACGTCCCATTGCTTTTGAGAAAAATGTTCTGTTTATTGAGAAATACGACCCTGGTCTACAGGAACACGTCTGTAACATCTCTTTAGGTAATTCAGGACGTAAATATGAAGCACCTCTATCTCGACCGTGGTGTACAGCTGGCACAGAGTCAGAAGCAGCAGCATCTTCCTGCACAGGACACAAGCAGGACGGTCAGTTACAGGTTGTCATTCTACAGCTGCTGAAGCACAGCGAAGTTGCTGATTTTACGTCATTGCATTTACTGTCTACGATAAAGCAGTAGCAGGCGTCGCCGTCGCTACATGTATAAATAACAGATGACACATAAGAAATCTGTTAAGACACACAATTCTAAAAAGCACACTTACGAGCCGAAGCCCTGCCAAGTCCAAGTCACTGTATCCTGGAGGAAAACACACAGAGGAGCCATGAATACATAAAGCATTATAGGATAGTTACACCTGAATGGTGGGCTGTACATGTTGTATTTACAGATAGGCCAGGAGTGATGCAGGAATGGGCGTTGTTTTGGTGCTTTTCATCAAGCTGTACAAACTAATATTTGCTGAGCGCCATTACTTCTGCAGAGCTGTTTCTACAGTTTAATATTTGTTTATGTTCTCAGAGCAGTGTAACACTTAAAGAACACATGCGGCTGTGGCTCACGTGAGCTGTGAACCTTTAGATTTCAGATTCAGATTTTCAGATTTTATTGCCAGGCATGTGCAAACATACTAGGAATTTGACTCCGGTGTTTCTGTCTTGGACACGTGAAGGAAAGACAAGGAAAATATATATAAACATATATACATATATATACATTGACATTCGAAAGTGGAATGTTGTACAAACTTTACCTCTCTCACTGGCAAGTCAAGTTTTACTTATATAGAAAACAGTCAACAGTTGACTTGGGTGGAAACTGAATTTTGACAGATTCTGAACAGGTTGTAAATAAGACTTTGGATGTATTACACACAAAACGCCGTTTTGGTCTGTTTTGCAGCAGGAAATCTGGATTGGGGAAAAACTGAAACAGCCTGTCGTTCACACCTTCATATTTCTTCCGCTAACAAACTGGTGTCAGGTTGAAACAAGACACCTTGAAAAATTCATAAAAAAGTGAAACGTCACTCAACACGAAAGGATGTCAACCAAGATGTGCAGATCCAATAAGATGGTAAATCCAGGGCACAATCACAATGTTGACACATTGACAGGGAGTAACTCCTCTCAATTCACGTAGACGCTGCCTACATTAATTTATCTTTTTAGCTGCGTAGTAGAGCAGAGCTTGGCCTCTGTGAAGTTTGATTTCAAAGGCATAAACACTTGTCACTCACCAGGATGTTGGGATATCTGATAAGCACTGGCTGCACAGGGACGCCTGGGATAAAGGCACCTAGCAGGGGACGAGACAGACAGTGTGAGCAGAAAGAATGGATTTTTCAGAATGAATGACAGCTAAATAATTGTGTCATGTATGCCTCAACAAAACCAATTCTTCAACATCACTTGTTTTAAGCCAGAAAAGCCTTTTGCTATGGTGTTTAACGCATGTTGTACAATAGCAACGCGGGAATAAGGAATCTTATCAGTTATTATGAGGATTCGCCACACAGTCTACTCCATCTTGCAGGATCTACAATGCAGCCATCACAGGCTCACTGTGTGACACGAGCAAACTAGAGCCACAACTAACGATTATTTTCATCATCGATTAATCTGACAATTATTATCACAATTGACACATTAATCATCTACCAAGGAAATTGTCAAAAAGGTGGTGAGAATGGCTTCAGAAATGGCGAGGAATATCCTGATTTAAGAAACTGGAACAACGAACGTTTGACAATGACACAATTATTTGATTACCCCAATAGCCATCTATTCATTTCCTTTCCATTAATTAGTTGATAAATCTCTGCAGCTCCGGACCAAGCGGCTGATCCCCAGCAGACTCATGGTCCTGGTGCAGCACCAAGTGTTCCTGTGTTTCTGCTGAGCAGCATTTCCACTCAGCCGATTAGATTAAAGTGAAAAAGCTTGATATGCAGTACGCAGCACACAAAGCTTTCAGCAAAAAGTTGTTCTTATGGATGTTTTTCATTTTTCTGTGGTGATGCGTCATTCATGCTATCTTACCTTGTTTGAAAGTGATAAGACATGAGCGGTTTGTGCACGTTCCCTCTGGAAATATCAGAATCTGAGGACAAAAGCATTGTTAGCAAACATGAAAATCACATGTGGTTTTACTCAGATATATTAACATACTGTATATATAATGTTGAGAATTGTGGTAAATGAGAATTTATGCACTTTGTCTAATTCTCTGACAGCATTTAGAGAAAAAACAGGCTAAATATTCCGGCCAGCGTTGCTTGTTTGTTGTGCTGCGACAGACCTGCGGCCAGTGGCCTCCTGACTTGGCCCTGCTGACAATCTCTTGGATCGTGTTCTTCCGAGAGTCCGGGTCCTTTCTGGACACCAGCACGGGCTGAAGACAGCGCACAAACCCTGCAGACAGGCAGCACGCGCCTACATGAACAAATACGCTCAGAGGAAAAATTGGGTCCACTTTTTCAGCGATTGTCTCAGGCGCTGGCAAACTGCATGATTTTATTATTAGCATAGCCACTTACAGATTATCCTATTGGCAGTGTTGATGATGTCAAACACATTAATTAAGAAAATTCTACGTAAAAGGTAACCGTGAATGAAAACTGGACACTTCACGCGCCCACACGCACACGCATTCTGGAACTTTGACTATAAAGTAGTGGAAAACCCAAATGAAAAGTGTCTCACTGCCAAAGATGGGCGTGGCCAGGTTCTCCACACGGGAGACGGTGGAGGGTAAGCCGGCGACAATGCACACGATGCCGTCAAAGAAGGTGGAGTGGGGCGCCACGGCCAGGATGGGGGCCTCGCTGCTGCTGACCTGCCTGCCCTTCACCACCACCCTGAAGCCCATGCAGAAGTAGTACATCCTCCCCAAGGTGGCCATCACTCTCCGACACATGAACCTGGGCGATAATTACGAGTCCTGCATTTCACACTGGTTACAATATTCCCCAACTGGGGAATCCTGTGGCTTGGCAAGATGGTGTTTTCTAACAAACGGACTGAGTGAAGGCGTTCTCAGTTATTCCCTGCTATTCCCCGAACAGCTGATGGGACGTTCAGCTGTCTGCTGGACACACTGTGATGCAGTTCTGAGAGTATTCAAAAGTTACACCGACATAAAGCAGCAGGAAAAGGCCAAATATCCACTGAATGAGTTATTATGTTTGTCGGTGCCCCCATAAATATGCAGACTGGACAAAAATAAGCCCTCGTTTTGTTGAGCAAATCTCAGTAATTTTTGCTGTTCTTGCAGGAAGCGTCTAACCTTTAAGCGTAGCATGACTTTTGATCCTTAAATCGAGCAGACAGGAGAAACCCGGTGGGTCTCGGCTGATACACACTCGCAAACAAAAAGCACGGACCATTTACAACCTGGATCTCGAGCCTGTTAACAGCAAAGCAATAAACAGGTGTGGTTGGAAGATAAGCTTCCTCTCTTGCTTTCGTCACCTACAGTATGTCGGGTCACACCCATAATTATCTGTGGTCACAAGAATGTGAGAACCATTTTAAAAAGCTGCAGCTCGAACTGCACAACTCAACTGCGTAATGCTATTACATATGAATATGTACATGCGGTGCTCAAAATGGGTTCAGAATCAACCAAAACGTGGTTTGACAATTTGTCAATAGAGAACAATGTCCTTTTTCCACTTCCTTTAAGCTCCACTCACAAGGCGTCTCTTCCCTGTTCTGAGAACAGAGGGGAACTGAGCTTGAGTACTGCTTTTTGGTGCAGATAAGATCTTCAAAAGCATGACTCTGCACTAGTGCGAGCAGCTGCACTTTCCTCAAGTCATGTCAGGAGCTATTATTTTGAGAATACGCTGCAGTAGCTCATGGAGCCAACAAACGCAGCGCTCCTGATCCTTCTTGCTTTAGCAGAATAAACTAGAGGCAAGCAGTGAAGTCTGCAGTATATTCCTTCCACCAACTGCTGTTCCATAAATCCTGGATAGAGTTTAACATATGGTGACACTGGACTGGGCTGCACATACAAACTATATCATTATTGTAATATGAGAATATATACTGTTTGAGATTTTTAATGTGTATTTTTTTTTCTGTTGTTTGTTTTACATGCTGAAAAGCAAAGTAAAATGATGTAATTGTCAGAACTAATTTGGGGGTTGTACCGTTCTAATACATGCTTCCACCCACTTTCAGTCATTAAATACACATTTCTGATGGTTATGTGTAAGAAAACTCACTGTTTTGAAGTCTTGCTGTCATTGATTAAACTCTCTTTCACTGAATTACATGTTGCAATTTTTTCCATCAAAAAAAATCCCTCTGCGGCCTTCAAGTCTCTTTTTCGCTTCCTTGTTGCTTTGTCTGCTCCTTAATTAAAACAGCATGTCTGTATATATTTCAATCTCATAAATCATTTATTTGTATTAAACTAGTTAAATAAATCATTTTGGCTTTTAACATCAAATATATTGAATAATTTAGACATAAACTCTTTTAAACCTGACAATAGAGTGAATGAATACAGCGATTTCGTTTTGATAAAGAACGCGTAAATGCCTCAATGAGAAGAAGCTGTTTGTCATTGTTTATCTTTGCCCCTCTCACAAACACATTAGGCTGATTTCTCTTCATATGGTGTTCCTGTTCCACAGTGCCGACACACAGTCAGATTTTTTTTAACCATCCTTGTTCCATGATCATCATATTGAACAGCAGCACTCCCTGTCAGCAAACTTAAATGCAGCCTTTCAAGTTCTTCTGTCATTCTGCTAGCAGGAGCAGTCATTGTTTTCACACGCAGGTATAGTGTGATGTGCCAGTCTCCAATATTTTACCAACATATGGTGGAACAATATTGTGGCATCTGCTTTTGTTTCCCAGTCTTAGCATCCATGAAATGCTTTAAAGGAGCTATATTTTGATATAAATTGTGTCTACGATATGGCTTAAAAAAAAAAACAAAACAATTTTAAAGCCATTGCCACTGCTTAGTCATATGGTGATGATGTTTGCAGTGTTGGTCAGTGCAGCCTGGGTAAACTGCAGTGGCTCAGTTTGCAAAGCTCAACTTACTGATTTACCAACAACCAGTTACAAAGAGAGACTGGTATCAACACGGGCTTTGGGGGTTAAATGACTGTGATTTGGCTTGTGAGGCCGGAGCAGCACTGTGGGGGGCTGTGATGGGGTCTGCAGCCCAGTTACCGTCTCCAGCCCGTCATTGGCTTCACGGCTCCCTTTAGAGGATGCTTAAAGGTTATGATGACAGCTACGGGCCAGGTCACCATGAGAACCAGGGACAGGAGGATGGCTCGAACCGGGACCAGGACGATTCCCAGGAGGACGCACTGCATGGAGAGGGACACACAAAAACACACTGTGACTGGACAGGCCTGTTGGCAAGGAAGCCTGTACAGCCTGTCTGCTGACATTCTACAGAACTTAAAGAATGCTCCACTAAGGAAATGTACGTCCCTGGACGGATCCCTGGAAAACACACAACGGATCTCGTTGTTCGTGGTGCACACAGGCGATCTGCACAAACCGATTTCCGGGGCCTGGCTGGAGATTATGGGCTTGTGCGTGCGTCATGGCTACAGTGTACAAGCATCTGCGATCCTGCAGCTAAAGCGCCATCATACTCACTCTGATGATGGTAGATTTGGTTAGTTCGGTGTCTTGGACAAAGGGGTTGATGACCGCGGGCAGGAGCAGGGATTGCTGCCTTGGCAACGTGAACGGCATGGCAAGTCCAGCGCAGGAAGACCGCTGGGAATTGTCAGATTTGGTCTGTTGAGTCGCCGTTACGTTAACATCGCACTTCCTCAACCAAGTCACGGTTCTCTCCTTTCACCCCCTCACCACACGCGTCAGGCGGCCCGGCGGCCAGGCGGCCCCAAGCTCCGCCTCCAATGCGGAGGCTGCCGCGGGGTTCAGCCAAGCGACATTTTTGTTTATGTTTCTGCGCTTTGTTGACACTCAGTCTACCCGGGAGCAGGGGTGAGACGGCGCTTAAAGTGACACCGCAGCATTTTTAGCTAGAAATAACATCTGAAAATATGTGTTTACGAACTTCTCTTAAGTGCCCACGAGATGGCGCAGTTTTGCGTTGGTCCTGCCCAAAGGACTCCTGTCTCCTGTTCACCTTCCCAGAGCTTTGAGCTGCTCGTACTTTACCACAATATTTTCATTTCTGCTTCTTTAATCTTCCATCCCATTGCATTTTGGAAGCAGATATTGTACTCCGCCGCTATTTCGTTTGATAATTTTATCTAATAACTTTAGTTATGCCGATTGTAAGCATTCATACTACTGTTCTTGTCTCTTTATTACACAACTCCTACACTATTTTATTTTTTCACACATTTTTTTCAACTATTAAAACCATTAAATCATCAAAATGTTCAGCTCTTTCAGGCCATTACAAACATGTGTTTTCCCCGTTTCTACCTTTTATACTTTTACACTTCTAAAGTTATGCTTTTTTGGGGAGCTAATAATGTTCAAACTGTTGGCAACACTAATAATGATGTGTAAATTTCTGTGGTTTTCTTTTATGTCTTTAATATCTTTTATGTAATGTGAAACAAAAGACGAAAGAACATCAACTTACATTGTAACTCATTAATGTTCTGGTTTTCGTTTCACATTTCTGCAATTCAGCAAATGCTGTCGCAGGCGGCAGCACCACGTAGTAGATAACATAGATAACATTTTTTGTGTTATTCACCGATAACAGTGGCCGACAATCTGTTGTGTCTCACAGATTTTGCACTGGCTACATCTGTTGTCCTCCACCTGGCTGCAGCTTTCAATCCGTGTGTTATTTCCTTTTTTATACAGAGAATTTCTTTTATTTCCTTGACATAAAATGCTACTGGTATTGGTTCTCAGCCAAACTATTACTTTTCTCAGTACTGGTATCGGTCCAGATATGTAAATTTCGTTTTGTACTTTTGAAACCTAAGTACATTTAATGCATTAAAATTACTTTTTAATATCAGACATTTTATGACTGTGGCTTTCGGTTTCACCACAGTCATTTTTAAACACTATGTGCTTACCTTTTTACTCTCATGTAAGTTTGGTGCACTTTTTACAACACTGCACTTTATGATACTCCATACACGCATGAGCTAATTTTAAATAAATGACATTTAATTCACAACCGACATATTAATAAAATTTTTCATTAATAAAAATATGATAGACAAATTTTACCCAACTTTCTTCTATCATGGCCAGCTACAACATTAAAGTGATGTTTAACAAATGAGACTTCACGAGCTAATCAAACATAAAAACACTAACCCAGGCCACGCTACCTTAATTAGGAGTATTTTTACTTTATATATGTACAAGTAGGCCTACAATGTGCTAACTAACTGTTTTTGAGACATAGACTAACACGTTACATCTAACTTGTATTTTGCAAGCATTTTTTCACTGATCCACATTACTTCTTTATTAATGACAGTAAAAAGTGCACAAGTATTAAAAACACAAACACAATTATTGTATTGTTAAAACCCATGAGAGAAAAAGAGACTATAAAAAAGATTATCAAAAACTACTGCGGTACTCTTGTCATGATTCCATCATGCAGCAAACTTATACAGCCTCTGAAGGCAACCTGTGCCTTTCATTTTTCTGTACCATTAGCGAAGGGAAATGCAACACGGAGTTGCCGTGAAAATAATTTGGTCACCGTGTGGAGCAGTTCCCATGTATAGTCCTACACAAAGTGCTAACAAAGTGAAGTCTAATGTATGCCTGCAAATACAACTTTCTGGCATCCAGAGGATATGAATAGAAAAGGTATGTCTATATATGTATAGGTTTATATATAGGACTATATGAAAAAAGCAATCTCTAAAGCACCATTTTCGGTCAAACACATTGTGCAACTTATTTTTTTTTCAAATGGTATTGCACAACAATGAGAAAGATTTGAATCAAAGTTGATAACAACTAAAAAAAACTGCGCTAAACACAGTGGACACAGAAGTAATTCTTAACCAAGATGAAGTCTTCATAGGTCTTTTAAACAGCCTTTTAAATTTGCATACAATGGCAATATCTCACAGCACATACCTGATGTCTGAATTAAAAACAAACAAACAAACAAACAAAAAACTAAATCTACAAAACAACAAAACAGGGGAAAGCTATTGTATTAAGTCTGTATCAGCATTACAAATGAATCACACAGAAATATAGCAAATATCCTGTTGCCTATGTTCAGCCTGTGTGTATGGTCCCGGGGTGCCTTTCTACAAAGCTGGCGGAGGGTTATACAGGCTGGAAGGCACATGTCTCCCACAGAAACAGGGTAAAAACTAAACAACAACGTGCAGCGCGGTTACCGCAAGTAGTGTGCGATACTAAAGCAGTGTCCTCATGAGGCCAGATGTCATTTCAGGAATTAGTCAATTGCGAGACATTTTGGAAATACTCAACAACCGAGCCAGTCCTTTGTGATTTCACCCAACTTCACAATCTTCAAGCTGTTGTCCTCCAGTTTGAAATAGTGGTTTCCTTTGAAGAAGTAGCTGTAATCTGTTAAAGACAAGCACAGTGCACACAGTTTGTCTCCAAAGCATTCAAAAACAAACTGCATATTCAGTCAAACAGACAAGAACTATTTCCAAATACCCAAACAGGCTTGGCTGAATAAAGTGTTGAGTCTCTCTCTCTCTCTCTGAATCCTACTAACCAGGAAGCATACAGAGGCACCACTGTGTGAGGGCACAGACTTGCTTTATCTAAATGTTTGTTTAATGGGGCTATGCGATGCTTTCACCATTGCATGTCTATTAGGAGAGCAGTAATGGAAAAATCCCTCCTTGCTTGCCATTTACATAAATTTGCAAACCACCTCTGACCTCAAGGATACACGTCTGAAAGTGAGAAGACTCATTGGAGGTTTACCAGCAGCCGTCCCCACGCAATCAGACCACAGATGACTCCCTAACTTCAGAATTACTTCCTTGTCCTGTTTTAATTCCCGGTTTTCCTTTAACAGTCATTTCCTCTGAGTCATCCACATCTTGGTCCTGATGACGTTATTGTTTGCTGAGTTGTGGGATACGAAGAGTTGTATTAATCAAGGAACAGTACCAGACTCTGATAGAAAACAATAAATGAAATAAACTCCTGTTTGAGGACAGTCAACTACCAAAGAGCACACAGCTGTAATCAGAGCGCACCTTTGAGGATATTGTCAGGGTCCGCTAGTGTCAAGTGTCTGTCTGTTAGGGTCAGTCAGTGTTTCCCCTCTTGTTTTGAAATCCCTATGTGTCTATTCCCCACTTCCTGTCTAGTCTCGTCCCTCAAGTTTGTTTGATTACTCCCTCTCCCTAATATCTCCCACCTGTGTCCAATTGTCTACCTCTACCTTGTGTATTTAACCCCCGTGTTCCCTTCCTCCTGTGCCAGATTGTCTTGTCTTCTTAGTGAGCAGTCCAGCGTATATTCCTCGCGAGTCTCCTTGTGTTCGATCATTATTCCGTGTTCCGTTTACTGAGTTTGCCTAATCCTTGTCTGTACCTTTGCCTAGTTTTGAATTCCCGGTTCGACCTTGTTTATTAAAACGACGATTGATTTAGAAAGACCCCGTGTGACTCTGTACTACTGGATCCTCGGTTTCCCAAACCTGATAGTACAATCTGGCCAGAAATGCATCCAGCAGAGGCAGACCCAGTTCGCTCAGCCCTGAAGGCGCAAGGCCCCCGCCTCCATAGGCACGAAGAGCAACTCGGCTTAGTCCGGCAAGAATCTTTTGAAGCTGCGAAGCGCAATGAGTCAGCGTGCGCGACTTTATCGGCGCAACTGAATTTTATCATCGATCAGTTGCAGATCACAGAGCAATTGCCGGCGTCTCCCAAAGGAACAGAAGCGGCGGCTGAGTCTCCTGCCTCTCCCGTAAGCTCACGCTCTCTCCGTCTATCCAGCCAAGAACGCTTTTCTGGTGACTCAGGAGACTGCCCCCCCCCAGCTTTTCTTTCAGACCGAGCTAAAATAGCATTTATAATTTCATATTTATCTGGATCGAATTCCGCACCATCGCGGCTGACAGCGGTTGGAATCAACCGGCACTAATTGACGCGTTCCTGAATGGATTATCCGAAATCCTGAAGGACCATTTAGCTCCACTGGATGTGCCAGTGAATATGGGGGCAGTGATCCATCTGGCCTCAAAGATAGATAAAAGACTTGCAGAACGTCAGAGACTCCAAACGCAGCAAGAGCAGGTCTGATTTACTCCTGCATTCCTCTGACAGCGACGTCTCCCCTCTCCTCAGCCGCAAGCCGTCTCTCCGTCTCGGCCCGACAAAGTGGAACATGCAAATGAGCCAGTAGAAGCGTTGCAGATCGGCCGGACCCGTCTCACTCCCCCCGGAGCAACAGCGGAGGGTAAAAGAAGGAAGATGTATTTACTGTGCACATTTGGGTCACTTCATCGCCTCCTGCCTGGTTCGATCTGCCACAACTAAGACTGCTCCTGCGCCACTGGTGAGTCCAACCAAGATACTTGGCACCACAAGTCGACAGCTTATACATGTAACTCTCCAATCATGTTCCACTTCCCTAGCCTGTCGAGCCCTTATAGATTCCAAGGCCGTCACAAACCTGATGGACTACCAAGTCGCCAGAACACTACAATGTCCCAAGAACTCCCTCGACCCCTTTCGGCAACCCCTAATTAGCTTTCTAATTAGATTTAGAAAGCCTCCCGTGTGACTCTGTACTATTGGATCCTCGGTTTCCCGAACATGATAGATATATGACATTTTGTCTCATTTGAGTCATAACCAGTGTAGTCATCATTGCTGATTTATTTGTTAGCCCTACTGAAAAAAATTATTACATCAGTGTAGTCTATCTTTATATACTGAAAGATTAAAGATTAGTTTATGTGTAAGGCATTTATATTATCAAAAAATGATGTGGTCCCTGGTTATTTCTCGGAGTAGCAATGTTTGTCTACTTGTTGGGCTATCATTTAGTCTGCAAAACTCAGTGTATATAAAGATGTACCGCATGACAGCTCCTCAACAGTAACACCGAAACATCTCAATCACCCCTTGTGGTTGGCCATGCTGTAAGTCATAAACTAGTACATATATAATTAACATACATCACTTTCAGTTTTTAATTGTAGTTACTGTAATGCACATTCAAGTGTTCATGTGTCTAATAAGTATGGTTTTAATTGATGCAATCTGCCCTCATCTGTAAACATGTCATAGGTTATGCATTGTTACCCTTGTTCTATAAGCACAGGCAGAGACTTCTACTGGACTCTATGGCTATTACCCCTCTCCACTCAAAATTACACTCTTGCTCACTCAACACTCAGCATGAATGGACAGCCTGCAATTACAAGCTTATTTAAAGCTGGCAAACTTCGAGTGGTACAGTGGCGCAGGTGCAGTAGTGTCCAATAGTAGAGAGTTCCATCTGTGCTTAAAGTGGTTATAATGTATAGCCTGACCCTCTATTCACACAGGTCTGCCCTCTACAGGTTTATATAGGTACAGTGCTTGGAGCCCTATTGATGACTGCCGTGCCGAAACCATCAAGGACCTACAACACCACACCTAGCAATTCTGGGGATGAGAGGAGCTTTCTGACCAGAGGTCCTTATATTCTTGAATACAAAGGTGGGAATTGGCTGAACAACTGCAACTTTGTGGTCAACATGGAGGGGCAAACAAATGTGGCTAACCAACATGGTATGT
>KV751341.1:9912783-9944377 GCA_001698575.1 Mola mola | reverse complement strand
GGCAGGGTGGACCGGGGTCAGGCGGGGCAATGCTGCGGTCCAACTCTCACAGGCTTTGTAACTGTCTATGCTTTTGTGCACTTGAATGACATTCAAGTATTCAAGTATAAGTAATACTGTCTAGTAGTTACTGGTTGATTTCTAGTTGGGTGGGGTCACGTTGGCCTATCACACACGATGCCCTGATGCGGTACATACATCCAAAATAATTCACTTCTTCTGATATGGACTACTCTGCCCCAAACTTCCACGGTGTGACTGACTTGGAGTCAGTCTGTAAATGATGTGCAGGTAATGAGGCGTCCCTGACCTGTAGGTGATGGCTTTCTTCTGCCACATGGGCTTCCTGTGGAAAAAGTTGTAGTTGGCCACATCTGGCACGCCGCAGCGGGGCTTCTTCATAATGTCCACAGTCTTGGCATCAATCTCTCCGGTTTCTTGCAGAGAGAAGAACTTCTGCATTTTCTTCAGGGTGTCTTTGAGCACCATGAGGTTACATCTGTCTTGCGGGCATCCATAGAACTTGTTCAAATAGTGCTAAAGGAGAGAGACATGGGGAAATGTTTGCTTTGACTCCAGATGTATTTTTGTGCCAAAATAACTAAAAAGTGACGGAGCCTCTTCTTCTCGGGACAAACGGTTATTTCACAACTCACCTTTACGTACATCTACTGTATAGAGCAGTAGAAGAACTTACCAGAGCGACTTCTTTGTCTGTTCTGGGGCTGTCGTCTCCGGGAAACCTGATAATGGGCGAAGGGGCAGCGTATGCAGCCTGAAAGGCGATGAACTGCGCTAGAAAAACTTTGACAAGAATCCCACGACAGCTGAACACGGTCGGAAAGGCCATTTTTCCCCGCTCTCTGACTGTGTGTCGGCCGCGGTAAGAGTTCTGCTCCCTGGCTCTCCTCTGAAGGACTGCTCCTCTCTCCCAGACGGGACACCCTGCACCTCGGTGTAATCAACTTTCTGCTGCCACACGCACTTTTTTTTTCCTCCTCCCGACCGCTGTGTGCGCAGTCTCCAGGTCGAGAGGCAGCAGCAGGGACGCCACGGTCAAACACAACAGCTCCATGTTTACGCATGTATCAGTATCATCAATAATACATGTTTGCTTCTCCCCTGTTGATACCTTACAAAACCACAGTAGAAGTGGCTGCTGCCTGATGTGTCCTGCACGTTTGTGTATTTTAATGCTCCCGCTTCCCTTCTGGTGCTACAGAGTTTTATTAAATGTGTTTGTGTAGTTGCTAGTTATATACCCATAATAAAATTGAACAAGTTTTTTTACACGAAGGTCATACATTGGTGGACTGTTTGTGAATTGCCAATTGGACTCGTGTTTTTCCTTTCAGTCAAACTGGGTCCTCCAGCCAGTTAAAGGAACGAATACATCATTCTAATCCCAGTCATTCGCTCAAATTGTGTTGCTGACCAAAGTATTTTTTTTTTTTTTTTGCCAGTAAGGCGACACAGAGTCTCATGGCGACAGACAGATGAGGTGATTTACAGTGATATAGTGACACCTGGTGGCCGTTTCTGAAAATGTTTCATACCGTTTATACTTCTTTCAATAGTTACTGCGCCTTAATTTACGTTTAACTTTACTAAATAAATGTATTTATTCAAATAAACAGATACGTTATCTAATATATTTCTATGTGCTTACACCCGTACCCCTTAAGTGTAGTAATTTACAAACTTGCATGGTTTTGTAGGTTTATTTTAACGCGTATATGCAGTTAAAAAAGATTGAAGAGATTTGATGAAATTAAAGTTTATATGGAGTCAAATGCGACAGGAAGTGAGTCATACATACAGTAGGAAATTCTGTCGGTTCAGAACTGAAAATTCACAATGTAGGGCAGAAGAAAAATGAGAAATGAGGCTCCATGTTTTTACAGATGTTACCAACATCCAGGACAATTGGTGTTAGGTTTTCCCACAGTGTCTTCTACATTTTGCAGCGTTCACTCATGACCAAATGCAAAATGTACAAATACAAATTTATTTCATATTTATTTAATTCTATTTTTGGTCTAATAGCAAATTTTCTATGTTGTGACAGCCTTGCGTCAAGACGCTCTCTCCTTCATAAAAAGTGAGAATTTTGATTTATCTTTGTTCTGACAGCTGCTGTGACGTCCTCACCACGATGTAAGCACATTACTGGCTCTTCAAAGTGAGTCCATATTCCCTGAAACAAAGTACTGCCAGGAAATCAGGCCAGCAAGGCCTGTCTGACTCACACCTCCTGCTGGGATGCTGGAGTCGCAGTATCACTGCCCCCTGGTGGCTGCCATACGCCTAGCATCCGTCCGAGGCCCTTGGAGCCAGTCTTCCTTACTCACCATGTCTATGGCAAAGACATGGGATTAACTCTAACTGTCTTTGACATCTCTTTGTTTCTGCGCTCATATGCTGTTCAGAGTAATCCAGTATGACTCTTTAATAGAGAAGGCTGAAGGACTTTTTTTTTTCCAAAGACATCTGACAAATGGATAGCTCACAAACAGGATTTTGTGGTATATCTAGCAAAGCAATTTCCCTTTCCTTTAGCCAGAGTATAGTTAATTTTTCATACCCCAGGCTGCTGTTGGTGGTTGTAGAGTGAATTTAACATCCATTTGCCAACAATATCCAGAGCCTGTCACTTTGGAGCAAGAGTTTTATTTCATGCACTGATACATGCTGCCATCTCCTCCAGCTGACACACTCGCAGTGATCTCTGGCAGAGCCGGAAAAACAGGACGGCTTCCGATTAAATGTACATGTGCTTGCCTCTCCGAATAGAAAATGCTGAGATGTGAAAAGTTAAAGCACAGATACAGTAATTGAAAGCCTTTGTGCATATGAATGCAATTCTGCGGGTGAAAGTGGAATACAGAGATTGAGATGATAAGGTTTGATTTGCATGTAAATTGTTTTCTGTTTTTTTTTTTTTCTCATTGAATGCTTGGGTTTCATCGAGATTGAAGAGCCGTACACTGTGTGTTTGTGTTTAGCTGAAACGCTGTGGGCTTTTCTGCTATGCAGAATTTGTGTGAGGCTGCTGATTTAAACACAATCATGGTTTAAGCTAATTTGCTCTTCAACATTCACTCCACAACATATGCACAAGCAACCCGATGGAACATTGCAATATGGTTACTGTGGTGTTGCGCCACACAAACTCATGTCTTTAATTATGAGGAGGAGTGGCGTCCTCCGGCACGCCAGAATGGCCTCCTCTTACCACTGGGAATGGGACATTCTGGACATTAAGGCCGGCCGTGTCATGGCTCTCCAGCTGGCTACGGATCTTCGGGCCTACTGTTTGACCCCAGTCCAGGTGAACAGATCGCAGGCCTAGATGTCACCCTCGTCCCCTTGCCCTGGTCCTCTGGCTCTTGCAAGAGCCGAGACAGATTCTCTGATGGGTCATCAAACCAAACTTGCATGTGTGGCTGGCTACAGCACCGAGGTCATGAATGACAAATGTCACGGTCCCACTGCTGCCTCATCTCCGCTCTAACACAAAGTTAGCCTGGGTGTGCAGTTAATACTGACACTGAGTGGTTTTGACTCACTCTACTGACATTGTTGGCTTTATGTGCTTTGCAGGAGTAATTAAGCAATGGTTGTTGAGTAAATGAATGCACCAACAGCCCTGTCAATAAATCTGTTTCAGGAGAACTTAATTTGGCTAAACACTGTGTTACAGAATACTGTGACACATATTATATCATTGGGTTTGAAACATTCTGATGATGAATTATTGAACATAAATCCATTATCTTGAGCATATTTTATTTATGAATGCACCGAGACACTGGAGGACTTTAACACTGCAGGGTAATTATTGTTCCACATTGTGTCACCACTCTTCTCTCAGATGCAATTGCGAGAGCAAACTGCAATGAATCAAAGAATCGCAAGCTTTTGATTGACATTTTGTGCGCGCATGAGGCCCAGAGCGACACTAGCCAAATTGCTTTACTTAATGCTTTCTCTCACATTCTGTTTCTCTTTTAGCACGTCTTGTAAACACTGATGCAATAATGCATTCCATTACAGAGAGGATTGGAGAGGAGTGTCTCTTGTGGCTCCTCTCCATCTCAATAATAGGTCAACAGCTGTATTTAAAAAATTAATCACATTCTTGGCAAGATGCAGAGGTTAGCTGCAGCTCTCGCAGATTCAATATTGGAAGCTCAGATCAGTGGCAAATCTCTGCGGAGACGAAGAAGAGTTGCCTTTGATGGGTACAGCATGTAAATGATTTGTGTGTGTTTATAGGACACAGGGCTGGCCCTGCCTCGCTCCAAGACGACGTTTTCGGCACCGCTCTGTGGCAGAGGTGGGCAACAGCAGATGGAAATAAGCAGCGAGGGGAGGGCTGACCCTGCTGGATCACTTCACAGTTTGTTCTCACTTTCCACAGAATGCCTTTTCTTTCGTTTTCCTCTTCCAGTCTACCCCTGGATTGCTTTGAACATTTTTTTTCTCAGCCTGTCACAGATGTGTGTTCCCTACAAACAGCAGTGAGATCTAGTCCACTAGAGGCTAAAGTTCTCTGTGAAAATGAATTACCCCAGTGTTACCCCAGAAAACACGCTAACATGGCAATTCCAGGTCCTCTGCAGTAAAGTGGGTTGCCGACCGTACCTTCCGTATGAGCAGCGACTTGAAGCTCTCACGACTAAACAGCTAGTGCGTTCGCGCCGTTTCCTGAAGGGGACATTATTGGCCTGTTAGTGTGATCTCCAAATGAAGGACTCAGTTCAAACATTGATGGCTTTCTCACATCACAAACAAATTACTCTCAACGCTGTCTTGAGGTATGAAGACGCGACAATAAATTATGGATGCCTGCCCGAGATTGCTTTTAGTAATTCTGAAATATTCACAGTGGTATTTTTGGAGTGCCGTGGCTCTTGCGTGTTTGTGCGCGGGGCTGACACTCGGAGATGAATTTTTCAGCTGCGATCTGATTTGGCCGTCACAGTAATTGGATTGCCTTGATAAGGCAGGAACACTGCTACCTGGATTGTTGGAAGAAAACAACATAAGTGCCTGATGCAAGCGGGTGAAAGGAGGGTTAAAATGGCGCCGTTTGTCTCATGCACTTGACACTTCAGAGAGCGGCGCCCCTGATGAGTCATTATGTCGTTTGATCATGTTGGTCTATGTAGTCTATCTAGTCGCTTAAGCATAGAAAATGCAAACCTTGGTTTCAAATAACTTGGAATACTGTGTCAGACAGAGGTAAAATGGGAATCTTGCTGATCCTTTTTGACATACTAAACTGAAAACAATTTCAGGTTTTATCTCTAACTTCGTTTACGTTCGTCATATGTTTCAAGAGACTTTAAGAAGAAATAAACAAGAGTGGAAAAAGAGTGAAAAAGACCAAAAACCTGTTTGGGACATCCCACGGGTAAACAGGCTACTTGGTAAAAGGTGAAAGTATCATGATCGGTGATGAAAAGGGCGTCCTCGAAAAGCACGCTTTAGACTTCACCATCTACCATTCGGACTCAGTGAATCCAGACAATTTTCTGCATATAACGGCAATGCAAGAGACCTTTAATCTCTCAGGTGGCACGGCGTCAGAATACCCACAGGATTGTCTGAACAGGCACCGCAGGAAACCAGCATCAGTGAACCCAGTTTGCCACTGAAGTAGTTTTAGAGCAACGATGTGAAAGATTTTCCTGCCAAATTTCAACAGTTGTTGAAGTTTCAAGTTATTTCCACACACTTACTGATCGTTGTTAAAAGAGAAAATGATGTAACGTGGTGGTAAATATGCCCCTTTGACCTTTTGAAGAAGTTGTTACGAGTATTAAACTAAATAAAGCTGCAGAGCTGGGAGAGTTTATCAGAAAATAGGCTCTATGATAATAGATTTGGTTTACTGTATAATGAGAGTCGCACCTCAGCCACAATTTGCACTGCAATGTTGACTTTTTCCAGTTGAAATTAACAGAAGATAATTATCCGTTTAAAGAGAATAAGAATGGGGCTTCCAAAACAACAGAGCCCCCACCGGTCACCACAGCGCACTGTATCGTTTCCTCGCACTCATTAAAAATAGACAACGAATGGCTCTGCTTTAAAACTGCCATAGTGCATTTTGATGTATTTTATTGCCATGAAATGTCCTTGCTTAGCAGCGGGCAAATGTCCCATGGTTATCATTCCATTTGAATAAATACTTGTTGTTTGTAAAGACGCTGCTTGATCATTCAGGTGAGGTCTCGGACAGCTTATCCCTGGGGGAGGTAGGCTTTCATTTAAAGTGTAATGTACAAACCTAAGCATCTTTAATCTGATTAGAGCACACGGACGGCAAATTTGATTTGATTTGATTTCGTGTGTATCTCTGCGTAGTCTTACTTTACGTTAAAAAAAACCCAACAAATTTCAACAGCTGGACTTAATCTTTTTCCTTTCTGGCTTTAGCCCCCCGCCCTTGCTCATGGTTCCCATTTAAAGTAGCTCCAGCAAATCCTCACAGTCCCTTTACTGAACCTGCTTCCTGGAAGATAACAGTCATGCCTTTAAAGCCAGCATAGGTCATTCGTTATTATGGTTTGTGCCCGCTGTCACAAATTCCAGACAAAAGTGAATTTCCTCTTCCGTGTCAATAACAAGAGCCGTGTCACCTCTGAAGGTGAGGGAGCCTGATTCAATGAGATTCTCTTTTTTCTCTTTGACCCCTGAGTCACCCTGTTAGTATAAGGGAGACGGTTGAATTACATTTTTTTCTTACTTACTGTCTTGAAACACTCTAGACTATCTTGTATAAACCTCTAATGGCAAAGCTCAGAAACATATTTCACTGTGTACAGATGTGTTTAGTCACAGAGCTGACTAAAATCATAATGTGACATGATCATTTTACCAGCCACAAAGAGCCTGCACAGCTCATTTTCTTGCCTTTGACCGAGGCACTCTGACATGTGTTTATGTTACAGTTTGGTAGTTGGGAGAGGTTAATACAAGCAATGCAAATCTTAATGCTGTTATGAAAATTAACTCCCTGTCTGTATTGATGAAAATTCCAGTGTACATGTTTCATGAATACAACTCTATTGCGTGATGTGGCAGCAGAGGCGTGCTGATGTATGAGCCAGTGTTCTGGGTATGGAAGCCATGCCTGCGATCTGAGTCTTGATAAGTCGTGTCTACAGCCCATCGGCCCCCTGGGTTTTAAGTACCGGATAGCGAACAAGCCCACTACCATCGTCCATGTCTGCAGGATATTGAAAAAGACCTCAGTCAGGAAGCTGAGGCCCATTGACCATCGGGGAGCAGTGATCGTGCTGCTCCAAATTACCATATCACCTTTCCTCTTTTTATCTTAATATACAGCAAAATCTGAGGTCTGAGAGGACAAAACTTATGGAAAAATGAGTAATCTCCTGGTGTCTGATTGTGAAGGTGTATTTATTGCAGTATACATACATGGCATGCAGTACTATATCTTCCTTGGGTGCACTAATATTTTCCATAATTATAATGTGACTAGAAATGAATCAGGTAGCCCTGTTGCTATTACCATGCAAACCAGATAGATGGATTACATTTAATTTATATAATATTCCTTGCAGAATCATTTTTATAATGGGGGGGATCTTGGTAGAAATATTTGGCCTGTAAAGTAATTAAATTTGTCTCTTTGCTGAGTACACCAATGCATCAAGCCATTATCTCCGCGATAGATGAATCATATTTGATATTACGCAAGACAAATGTATTCATAGTGCATATTTTTCTAATTTTTCCTGTCCGACCATCTGCGTGTCACATCTTATACCAAGATTAATCAGCAGATTCTGCTGGGATAGAGGGCAGGTGTTTTTTTTTTTTTTTTTTTTTTTTTCCCTGACACACTATAGTAACTAAGAGCTAATATCAAACCATAATCCTGCGCAATATATTTTAAATATTTGTAATATATCAGGGACAGTGAATTACACAACTGGACCATATTAAGACCCTATTTAGTCTGTATTATCATTTAGTTTGTAAGTGTGTTAGTGCTTAGCAAAAGGGGGCAGACTGTGACCAGGAAAGCTCCAAGCTTGTGGAGATCAGTGACATATGAAACAGCACTTTGTGTCCTCAGATCAGTGCGCTAAATCGTTTCAGCAGAATGAGCCTTGACTGGATTAGAGGGAGGAGAGTAAACCAAGGGCGGTACTGAGGCCTGTTTGGTTGGACGGACACAAGGGCAAAGGTTGCCCTCCAGCATCCTTGTTGCCGACTGAAATTCCGACAAAGATCTGGTGATTATTTTTCCAGGACATTTTAGCATTTGATCTCACCAGCACCCGCTTTCTCTACTTAAGTGGCTGTAGTTTAGTCTTGATGAAAGTCAGACGATGATTTACAGAGACAACGCTTACCAAGCATGCTGTCTGGCTTGTTATGGCTTCTGTTTTACACATGCCCTCTTAAATTCATTTATGTAGAATACTTGTCTTTCCCAAGGCATTAGGCGGGACAAGTGGATGCTGAAGCAGATTGCAAACTAGTGCTAATGACCAGCCTGTCAGGCAGAATCTGTATTACTTAATCTCCTGGTCCTGCTGCATGATCAAAGCCAACACAAATGCAAATGGGGTATCGATTTTTACAGCAGCCATGCTTTTGCAGCTATATTCCACCTTTTACTGTTATCCACAGATTCAATCAACACCTCTAACTCAGCCCATTATCATTTTAACAACCTGAAGCATAAAACCTGCTCATTCCTGTAGCGTATTTGCAAAACGTTACAAATTACAAGAGATGGTATCTTATTTGATGTCTCAGTGCCTATGCAAGATAAAGTATTTTTGTATTCCTATCTGATCAGTCCCTTTACTGAACCTGCTTCCTGGAAGATAACAGTCATGCCTTTAAAGCCAGCATAGGTCATTCGTTATTATGGTTTGTGCCCGCTGTCACAAATTCCAGACAAAAGTGAATTTCCTCTTCCGTGTCAATAACAAGAGCCGTGTCACCTCTGAAGGTGAGGGAGCCTGATTCAATGAGATTCTCTTTTTTCTCTTTGACCCCTGAGTCACCCTGTTAGTATAAGGGAGACGGTTGAATTACATTTTTTTCTTACTTACTGTCTTGAAACACTCTAGACTATCTTGTATAAACCTCTAATGGCAAAGCTCAGAAACATATTTCACTGTGTACAGATGTGTTTAGTCACAGAGCTGACTAAAATCATAATGTGACATGATCATTTTACCAGCCACAAAGAGCCTGCACAGCTCATTTTCTTGCCTTTGACCGAGGCACTCTGACATGTGTTTATGTTACAGTTTGGTAGTTGGGAGAGGTTAATACAAGCAATGCAAATCTTAATGCTGTTATGAAAATTAACTCCCTGTCTGTATTGATGAAAATTCCAGTGTACATGTTTCATGAATACAACTCTATTGCGTGATGTGGCAGCAGAGGCGTGCTGATGTATGAGCCAGTGTTCTGGGTATGGAAGCCATGCCTGCGATCTGAGTCTTGATAAGTCGTGTCTACAGCCCATCGGCCCCCTGGGTTTTAAGTACCGGATAGCGAACAAGCCCACTACCATCGTCCATGTCTGCAGGATATTGAAAAAGACCTCAGTCAGGAAGCTGAGGCCCATTGACCATCGGGGAGCAGTGATCGTGCTGCTCCAAATTACCATATCACCTTTCCTCTTTTTATCTTAATATACAGCAAAATCTGAGGTCTGAGAGGACAAAACTTATGGAAAAATGAGTAATCTCCTGGTGTCTGATTGTGAAGGTGTATTTATTGCAGTATACATACATGGCATGCAGTACTATATCTTCCTTGGGTGCACTAATATTTTCCATAATTATAATGTGACTAGAAATGAATCAGGTAGCCCTGTTGCTATTACCATGCAAACCAGATAGATGGATTACATTTAATTTATATAATATTCCTTGCAGAATCATTTTTATAATGGGGGGGATCTTGGTAGAAATATTTGGCCTGTAAAGTAATTAAATTTGTCTCTTTGCTGAGTACACCAATGCATCAAGCCATTATCTCCGCGATAGATGAATCATATTTGATATTACGCAAGACAAATGTATTCATAGTGCATATTTTTCTAATTTTTCCTGTCCGACCATCTGCGTGTCACATCTTATACCAAGATTAATCAGCAGATTCTGCTGGGATAGAGGGCAGGTGTTTTTTTTTTTTTTTTTTTTTTTCCCTGACACACTATAGTAACTAAGAGCTAATATCAAACCATAATCCTGCGCAATATATTTTAAATATTTGTAATATATCAGGGACAGTGAATTACACAACTGGACCATATTAAGACCCTATTTAGTCTGTATTATCATTTAGTTTGTAAGTGTGTTAGTGCTTAGCAAAAGGGGGCAGACTGTGACCAGGAAAGCTCCAAGCTTGTGGAGATCAGTGACATATGAAACAGCACTTTGTGTCCTCAGATCAGTGCGCTAAATCGTTTCAGCAGAATGAGCCTTGACTGGATTAGAGGGAGGAGAGTAAACCAAGGGCGGTACTGAGGCCTGTTTGGTTGGACGGACACAAGGGCAAAGGTTGCCCTCCAGCATCCTTGTTGCCGACTGAAATTCCGACAAAGATCTGGTGATTATTTTTCCAGGACATTTTAGCATTTGATCTCACCAGCACCCGCTTTCTCTACTTAAGTGGCTGTAGTTTAGTCTTGATGAAAGTCAGACGATGATTTACAGAGACAACGCTTACCAAGCATGCTGTCTGGCTTGTTATGGCTTCTGTTTTACACATGCCCTCTTAAATTCATTTATGTAGAATACTTGTCTTTCCCAAGGCATTAGGCGGGACAAGTGGATGCTGAAGCAGATTGCAAACTAGTGCTAATGACCAGCCTGTCAGGCAGAATCTGTATTACTTAATCTCCTGGTCCTGCTGCATGATCAAAGCCAACACAAATGCAAATGGGGTATCGATTTTTACAGCAGCCATGCTTTTGCAGCTATATTCCACCTTTTACTGTTATCCACAGATTCAATCAACACCTCTAACTCAGCCCATTATCATTTTAACAACCTGAAGCATAAAACCTGCTCATTCCTGTAGCGTATTTGCAAAACGTTACAAATTACAAGAGATGGTATCTTATTTGATGTCTCAGTGCCTATGCAAGATAAAGTATTTTTGTATTCCTATCTGATTTACTGTATATCTGATGACAGATATGAAACTTGTCAATTGAAGATCAGGGGATTATAGAGGATACAGAGCTGAAACAGATGGTTTGTTATAATGTTAATCCTGCCAACCTTTCACATAAGCAGCTGTGACTGATACATATCGTGAAGGTCATATTCTTTTTGATGCTGATTGTCACTTACTGGCTGAAACCCTGTCTTCACTAAGGACATGCTGGCCCCTCCCCCTCAAAAAATTACATTATAGAGACTGAACTGTTGTTTTGATCAAGAAGTCTGTCTAAATTTGATGAAAATCTGTGTTATGACTCATGAGAAATGTTGCCGAACAGCAGTGAAACCAATTTAAAGTCCTATTCTGGAAATGTGAGCAGCCACAGTGAACTCTCTGTCACAATGAAACATGGTGATTAAGACAGCCAGAGGGAGATGAAAATGAATTCCTTCAGCTCCGAGGGAGGTGTTGTATGGAATTGTCACAGGTCACTCTCCAGGCATATGGTATTTGCAAAGTAATTCATCCAAGGTATTATGCCAATAATGATACATTTCCAGCATTATGAATTGGGATGTTTCCTCACACTAGGTTTTAAATGATATTTTGATCTAGGGTCTAATGCCTCATGGGGTGCTTTTGCAGACTTGAAATTCTGTTGAATCTCCATAACCATTTTGTGAAATACAGAGACACAATGATAAATATATATACATATATACGGTACATAATTGATTTGAACATGTTTGCCTTTTTACTTTGCAATATCACCAATGAAATTCAAATACAGTGGACTGCCTGGACCTGCAAGAGCTGATTTTCTCTTTCCACTTGGGGGCAGCAGAAACAAGCTGTGAGTACACTGACATACAACCTCCTTTTGGGTATGGCAAACCTGTTAGCTTAAACAGTTGCCTATTTACACATTGGACATACGGAGCAAACACCATCTTCAGCTAGAGTATCTGACAAGCCACTCTCTTTTTATTTTATTTTATTTTTTAACTTAGGTTTGGTTGATACCACCTCCTAATGCAAACATCTGTCTCCCCAGCTGCTAAATACTCCACTATGTTTACTTACTCACAGTTAATATTTCAATCTGCCGTATAGTGTTTGATAGTTTGAGATCTAAGTATATACGTATATAAAATAAATTAGGCTACAAGTTAGATTTCTTTTTCTTATATACTATCCTCTTGAGCTCTGACCCTTTTACAGACATTCAGTGCACCTAAATATAATCCACCTCGTGCCAAGGTCATTACTTTGTATCAGTCATTCATTTGTGTTAAGAAAAAAATACATTTAGGGAATAAAGGAATTAATTATTTTATGCAAAAGCGTCTTGAGCACATTTGCGAACTTCATCCAGTCTTGAGCTGCGCGGAATTATGAGTTGTTTTCATCTTTTGTTTGCATGCAGACCTATTGGCCTCTACTTGCAGATGTTAAAAGGCTTCACTACATGTTGTTCAGTTCGCAGCAGATTCATCATATTTTACTGGTGGAGCTGTTTTGCTGAGAAGTTGCTTAAACAAAAACAGCAAGGAATGTTGCATGCTAGAAGCACCTATCATATAACCCTGTTGATATTAGTCCCATATGATTGCAGTCCTGCACTTTTTCCCGCCCCCCCGCAAAGCTGTCTTCTCAAATCATACCCAAATAATAGCTGTGCTCGTGTGTGAATGGCACCCTTTAGTTTTCTAATTGATGACTACTGGGTGCAGTCCGACGGAAGCAGTCTGCTGGCAAACACATGGGAGGAAGCCACAGCCAAGACAGCTTTTCTGTCAGATTGCTCTTTGAACTTCAGGCCTATGAGCTGCTGACAGACTGAGACTCTGCGTAGTGATGTACTTCAGTGCCCCTTGCCTTCCTTCCTCTACTCAATCCCTGAGACCTTGTGGAATCTACAAAGTCAACATTACAGTCTAAAGAAGGGAAATATCCTGCTGTTTTTCCCTCACAAATGTGTGCAATCTCTGGCGCTCTGTGATTCTGACTTAACTCTAAATGGAAACAGTGTTGTTTCTTTTCTTTCATGCCACCACCTAGCAGCAGAACAGCGTGTCAGACCACTTTCCTCAGGATAATTCAAACATGAGAGACCCATTTCAGCCCTCTCAAGCCCCCCTTTGCCAAAACGGTCTGGCCTTCATTAGGCTGACTTATTGGTTGCACATGGGTAAAGTGGACTGTGTGCTTATCCTCACGCAAAAGGTGCAGAGGAAATTGCTGAGTCTTCTGTCATAAGACAAGTTCTGAAGGCGATTTCCTTGGCTTGCTTTGCACGCGTGGCCTGGCGTCAGCCCGGTGGCAAGGAGAATAATAAGGCTTAGAGTAAACGGAGCCTGGCAGGCCTTCATGCCTCACAGAAAACTGATATGAGCAGTGGGACGGACATGGAGCCCTGAGGGATCTCTGATGCTGTCCTATGGGAGATGAGCTTTGCTACTTTTCGCCTTGTATGCTTCCTTTCTTAATTCCCTTGACCAATAGTCCACTCACAAATCGGGGAGAAAAGAAAAGATGACATAATGACAGGAAATACTGCAATAATTAGATGTGTGGTCAGTCATTAATAATGTACACTAAAAAAGGACAGGACTGAATCTGGCGTAGACTAGACCCGATGTAATGTGGTCCATCTGATATTTATTACATATAAGTATGTATGTGTATGTAGGAATGCTGAATTTCTGCTTTCATCTTGAAATGATATGGACAAGATTTAAAAAAAATATGTGACAAAACGTGAGTTTATATTAAAAATAGTGATCCAAGCATCTTAAAGTACCTATGTGATGAAATGCTGCGATGAACAGAGAAAGGTACAGATTTGAGCAGGCATGCACACGTACAGAAAATTCTATTATTATATGTTTATATGCCTTCCTATGTGTGTGCTCTTGAGCCCTGGATGAAGATGAAAAGTTTTTTGGACTTGTAACCCCTCTTCCCCTGCCGGTAATCACCCCAGAGCCCTGTAATCCCTGGCGCATGCAGATGCCGCCGGGGGAATATTACTGTTCATAATATTAATCTGCTCTCAAATTCCTTTCTGTTACCAAGATGAGGGGCCTTGTGCACCATGTTCTTATGGGTATTAAGTGCGCTACAAGAGATTCATCGAGAGGTAGATTCTGACTCGTCAGGGATCAAGCCCAGCCCGAGGTCGTATCGTTGCTTTAAGGAACACCCGCGAGCACGCAAAAACCCATCTCCATACTCTCATAGACAACCTGACATGAAAGACGCTGTGCCAGAGCAGGGACACAAATCCACACCCAGCCGCATGAATCATGTCAGCCTGATCCAGAAGAGGGTTAAAGCCTCTTTAAGGTGCTCGGTCCCTGGCTGTGATACTTGACTTAGCAGCAGGTAAAACCCCGTGCTAGAAAGCTGAGGAGAGTGGCATTGTCTCCATCAGCTCATCAAAGGCACAGCAGCGCACCGCCACCACACTCTCCTAAAACCACAGCAACAGAAATGAAAAGGGCCTGGCCAACAGATTGTAACCCGTCTCCTATTCAGTGGCTGTTCAACATCCCGTACCTGGAATTTGGTATTAGAACATTTTGTAGTTGTATGTAGCTTAGCACCAGGGTGGATTTGAAGCTTTTCAAAGAGTCTCAGCACAACAGGGTAATCATACTAGCTTCTGGGATTTTATTATTAAAAACATGCAAGGCTAATGACCACAATTACTTTAACCACAAAGTAGCTGTTTTTGAAGTGTGGAGACGTGGGGTATTTACCTAATATGAGCTACCACACACTTGGAGGTCGAATTGCTCGGCATTGCTTACACGATGATGATGTGTAGCAGCATCTCTGTCTTTCTCCATCGGTATATTTTATATTTTTCTCATGAAATCATGCAAACTTTTTCTAACATTAACGTATATGTTGCAATTGCAGAATAAAGGTAGAGAAAGTTATCTATCTTGGTGTCATTTTGTTTACATCACAATAGCCTGTAACTTCAACAGGAGTGTGTAGACGTTTTCTAGGCGCTGTGTAATATTTTTTGAGAGGGAGCACGTTCAGGATCAGAAAGCCACTGTTGCAGATGAAAGCACTGTCCTTTGCTGGAACTGTGTGTTTATTAGTTAATGTTTCTTTTCTTTCGCTCTCCCCGAGACTTGTGCATGTGTGTTGTGTGCAGCGGTGGAATTGGATACAGTCCACTGTGTCACCAGGAGTATTTATGCAATCAGGAAGCAAGCAGGCAGAGGTGCGGTGGTGCCAGTGGCGTGTGAAATCTGCCGTTGGTTGACGGATACCCGTAAAATACATTTACCCCTCTGAGAGAGATACGGATACACAAAACACTGTAGAGGGAATTCATCCTCCCCCAGTGGTACAAGAACAGAAACCCATGTCTGAAGGTAGGCTGAGGTAAAATACAGAGAGGCCTCCATCACAACATTCAGATCATTTTGATGTATTGGAAATGCACATTCAATTATAAAGGCAGCACTGCTTTGTAAAAGTGTTTGTTCACTTCCCTGAGCAACAGCCAAACTGAAAACTTGTAATGGAAAGTTGTTCTTTTGAAACAGTGAGCATTTATACATGCCAGGTGTTTGTGTTCTGCCTTGGATGGAAATCTACATTATTTCTACATTACATGCTGCAGTGTCTGATCTTGTAGAGAGGAACAAAGAAAGATAGAGGAATTTGTAATGTGGCATATTGATTGTGGTGTCTCTGTGTCGTTCTGCTGAAAGTGGTGTGGCGTGTTATGACCCTAAGCTTCGCTCTACAGGGGTATTAGTCACCATTAGCTGTTCTAAGGTCACCTTGCAATGAGCCATACTGTTCCCGTGGAGGTGACACTGTCAGGGTGTCACTTGGCACAAATAGACTTGTGTCTTAACCCTGACCAAAGAAAATGTATTTTTCACTAGTTAAAGATTTCCAAAGGGGCCGAAGGCTGTAATTCCTCAGGGATTTTTACTGTCCAACCCCCTCTGCTTATCCTGCTGCATACCCTGTTAGCTATCAGTAAAAACGCAGACCACCAGTCATGCATTAAGTGCATAATTATTCCATTTCCAAGATAAATCTGGTGTATAGTGTCATATCCATCATGGCTGTCACCTTCTACATGGAGAGTAGGGCACTAAATGAAAGCCTTTTTGCTCATATGCACTTCTATATAGTCATCAATTTTGAGCAGTCTATCCATTGTTTGCTTTGACAGATGTGAACTAATAATGAATGATCAAGCAATGCCCCTCAAACAAGAACAGCCAGCGCATAAGCATACACAGGCTGTGAGGAAGAGGAAGGGTGTGGGGCAGGGGGTGTCATTCCAAAACACGGACTGAGCTCGCGAGGCAATCCTCTTCTGCATTACCTCTTATTTGTTTTTTTCAGGGTTGCTCTTCTAGCAATAGGAGCAATGTCCAAAAATTTGAAGCGATCAATATTTGTGAGTATGTCTGATGAAGAGAAGGACCCATATACAAGTGTTAACAAAGGGCCCAGGCCATACCAGTGCAGGTTTACAACTTGTATACACTGGAATCTGATGTGAAAACAGTCGTTCAGTCCTCAGATGGTGCCCAAAGTGGGGCTCTGATCCTTGTCCCAGCCTTGTTTCACAACAAATAACATCGCTTGTCCACTCAGGTTGGACATGGAAAAGAGATTTAGGCCTTGGCCATGGGATGATGTTTTTTTTTTTCTTTTATTATGTATTATTTCGTTTAACATGGGATTGGGCATGTTACTGCTGATATAAAGCTGAGGCAAGGCTTCTGGGCTGATTAAAAGTAAAGCAGGTTATGTGATGTACATAATAAGAATATTTAAGCAATATTGGGGTTATTTTGAAAGGCTTAGTTGAGGGCAGGATTACAAACAAAAAAAAAAACAGAAAAAAACATTGCTTTCACACGAGTTTTCACTGCAGACTTTGGTTTAAGGACATGCTGCAGTGTTAGATTAATTTCTTTCCTCTACTTTCAAAATAACGTAGGTGTCACAATCTTCTGTGCCCTTATCTTTTTTTTTTTTTTCCCCATTAAATTTGCTATTTCACCCTTTAAAATTGTATGACAAATGAATATATTACCATCTGGCTGAATGTTACTTTGTATACAACAAGTCTGGCATTCTCTGTTGGCTCATATTATTCTTACACAAAAGACACATTAGAAATGTATCTAGCATTGTTGAGGGGATGTATGTGCTAGGTATTACGGCTATCATTTTAGAATATTGTTGGTTACCCTTCAATAGAAAGTCCAACTGCTGCTTTAGGGTCGGTCCCCAAATGCGAAGATATGTCATGCATTACATGCTTGACTGCTTCTGTTGCATTTACAGTAATTGATTCTTTTCAATGATTTTAAAATGCTGAATGCCCTGCTGGCATTGTATGTTTAAAACGGCTGCAGGCATGTCACGCATGGCTTACCTCCTCAGATACGTTGCTTTCTTGTAATCAATCTTGCCTTTCTGCACCTAACCAAAGTGATTAGCTCCTTCATCGCAAGTGCGGTTGAACCTGCTCCTGGCTTATTCCCACTGACAATCATTTTCTACATTTGATCTCATGCATAAGGACACAATATTAACATAGTCACATTCTTTATCTCCTGAAAATGTGAAAGATATATTTAACAAGCCAATAGCCCCAATAGGTTTAGTTAGGAGATTTTAAAGGAGCAATAAGTCCACACAAATGATTTTTTCCCAAGAATTTCTGAAGCTCAGGAAGAGATGAGCCTTCTTTCTCAAACAAAACTACTACCTGCTAAGGAGCAGGAAGTGATGATTTTTTTATGAATGCGACAAATGTAAAGCACTTCAACGAGTCAAATAATTTGAAGACAGTGCTTGAAAGTTGTTATTTAAATGAAGGTTTACTCTGATTACATGGGATGAATTAAGGGCCGCATTAGAGACATTTTTTTTAATTTGTGCGTGTCTAAGGGTACATATTTGCAAATTTCTGACATAATTTCTTAGATGATATCATTGTTAACTCAATCGTAAATAATAATACATTTGAAGTACAGCTATTTCATATGTAGGGACACTGCAAAAGATGCCATTAGATGTGCATTATCCATATATTGTAAGGTTTCCTTATTATAACAATAGCCTGTTGAGGAGGAACAGCTAACTGTGGCAATTCATTATCACTATTCCAATAATTTTTTTGCCCTTTTTATACGCAGTCAAATTGAGGGTTTTTAAAAAGATAGAGAAATAAATCCCCTATGCAGCGAGAAGCATGTGGGGGAACACAGATAAAGCATTTCAAGTAACAATCTAAGAAAACATAAAAAACATCCCAGCCATATTTTTTGACTAGATGACGTTTTAGGGCCACATTGAATACTTTAAAACATTTTCTTAGATTTTCAGAATAAAGTAATACACTTATAAGAAAAATGTGGCAATAAGCAAAATTGGCAGGTCCTTGGACAAGCTCCAAAAAGATTTCCTTCAAGTCCGTAAAGTTCCTCTGTTCACCTGTTACAGGAAAACAAAACATGTTCACAAAATCTATAGAAAGGAAAATATTTACCAAACTATTTTCCTTCCAAAAAGAAAAATCCAACCATGCAACTTTTGAATAGTGTCTCCTTCATTGAACTACTACAATTCCCCCCAAAACACACACAAACTATCCATGTGTTTTACTGTAAAACCATCTAAAATTTAACATAAAATGATTTTTAATGCCGAACAGGTAATCCAGAGTTCATATATGTGTAATATTTAAAAAGTTCAAGTTATGTTTAACTTATTTGTTTTTCTTTCCCTTTTATTATTGCCGGCAAAAGAAACTTATTGTGAAATGATGCGTATTTTAAAAAGCTGCCAATGAATTTTTGATAAATATATTGTAAAGCAACCCATGAAATAATGCACATACATTGTAAAAAAAAAAAAATAAGACAAAGACAATGCACCTAATGTATTACAGCTCTGCTTCTCACAGCCTTTATCTGTATTGTGCTGGTAAACAACAGAGAAGTTATTTTAGAAATGAAGCAATTAAGCACATCCAAAATGAACACAACCCCCTTGTAAACCAGCACATGGCAATGTCATTTGCATGCCTTTGAATAACTAATCTCTGAGGGGAGTTCCTTCAGATGGAATTCTCAATGCCATGCGCTCTTTGTTTTAAACACAGCAAACAAACAAACAAAAGCATCCTGGGTCCAGAGTTACTTCAGCTGCCCCTACTCCACATCCTGCCTGTCGGCAGCTGTCAGGTGACCTACAGCTGACTGACAGTGGCTGTAAAAGCCATCACTCGCCACCAGCAAGAAAACCAAAGATGGAGTAGCTGCTTATTAGGTAATCGGAATGAGTGCGTGTGTGTGTGTGTGTGTGTGTGTGTGTGGCGGGGGGGTTGAGTATCGTCTCAGGTTGAGTGTAGATTTTCTTTTTGTTTTTGGGCTTAATTAGAATCACCAATCCATCATGGTCACAGCACTTCTATTCATGTGGCTGACTGGGGACATGACAAATGAATGTGGGAATAAACGGAGTGTCAGGCTGGGGAGGGAGATGGATGCTCTCTCAGCAGGGGAGGAGAGGGAGAAGTACAGTTAACGCTGGCAAGGGGCCAGAGCTTCTGTGCTCCATGTCTCCCCACACATCACCTCGGGGTCCGCGAGCAGGTTACCCTTGTCCCCCTGTTAGTAAATGAACACCATGTCACAATGATACACTTTCAATTGCCTGCCACCTGCTCTGAGTCTCCTATCCCACCTCCGCGACCTGCGCTTTCTGGATGTCTGTCAGAGGGAAAATTTGAATTTTTGGAGCCTGTGTAAGAAAGGCTTTGGATCGTGGTGGTTTTGGATGTAAGCGCAAGTGTACTGTGAATGTTAGGAGTTGTTGTCTGCATGTAATTATAAAGCAGAAACACTGAACAGTAGCAGCGAAGAGATTAAAGACAGTTTAACACAATGCTGTGCTTTATTCTGTCCCACTGCGTTCTCTGTGGCAGGAGCTGCAGGGCCCCCGTGTCCATTGATGTGTAGAGTAGTGCAAAGGGTTGCTGAGTTCAGACTGAATTAGACACTATTAGAAAGTGTTTGACTGACATACTGTAAGCTCCTTCTTCTTCACACATTATTAGCAAACTCACTTTGATCCTATTATACAGCAGACAATTGTTATTCTAGAAATGAAGGAAAAATAATAACGTTATAAAGATTAATGCACCCCTACACCTCATTTTTCCATCCGCCCACTTTTGTGAAGACCCAGATCTCATATAAATTTGAATTGATTTTTCAATTATTAGAGTGCCTCGGCTCTCTCTGGCTAAACAAAGAATTTCAATCAGATCCATTGAGATGAAGTTAGATTATGCATTACCGCAATATCCAATTTAATAACTCAGATTTTCCTTTATTGTTTTTTCTGTTTGCATTGTATTCCTTTAAACGACTTAACCAGGCTGGATGGCAGGCATAGACACGAGTTGTGCAGCTTCGCCCGACAAAGACGTACACAGGGCCCACATCAGCGGCTGTGAGCATGAATAAACCTGGGCCCTCTTCAGTAGTGGTGACAAAAAGTTAAATTCATGGTTCAACTGACTTAGTGGAGCAGAATAAATGTGATTAAATTAATTATAGAGCAAATCAATGTCTGTGTCAGCTCAAATAGCTTCAAAAATAACAGTGATCATTGTCAGTTTGTCAGTTTAACTTCTGTTAATTATATTTTAATCACATTTCATCTCAAAGCATGCACTCACTGTATTGTGCTGTCAGCGCGCTGCCTTCAGTGTCGGCTTGCAGTGTTAAATAGCAAATAATTCATCTGCAGCTCAGTATTGAAGCGTTTGGTTATACACACTCTGTTTATACTATTTCCTTAAGTGACAAGTGGCCAATCTTTGCACAGGAGGCTCTCACGAGCTCTATTTTTCTAGAAAGTGAGCGAGTCATTGGTGTCATTTTGAATTTGAAGAATCATAATGATTGAGCTGCATAAACAACCTGCAGAGGAAGTCAGATTCCCTGTCACATCCAGACGCTTTAGTTTTAAAAACAAAGAGAGTGGAAAAAGGGATTGTGATCGCAGCTCCATGGCATATTGGAACAAAAGCACAACCTGAATGATTTATCTTTCTCCCCTCTTTGAAGCGAGAGACACTGTTTGAGTGGCACTCGCGGAGCACCTGGGGAGGGCGGCACCATGCAAAACAGTTGGCCATGCAGCTCTTGTCCCCATATTTAGTCTGTGCAAAGAGACAGTGCATACAAAAGGGAATGGGAGTACCGCGGTTCTGGCCTGAGGCTATCTTGTGCAGGACTCCCTGAGCTTGAACAAACTGCATGAGACGTTTTCGAAACACCGATTCGTTTTGTTACAGAAGAAAAGAATAGATGAGAACTAATGGCAACTCATGAAAATTAAAAAAAAAAAAGAAAAAAAAAAGAAAGCTCTGATGCACACCATGTTTCAGCGAGATCCCCAGGTGATTACATCCTATTGAAATAACCAACACGATGCTTGCTGTGTCTTGCCAGTATTAAAGCCGGGAGGCAGTGTTAAATAAAGCTATTTGATATAAATCTGTCACTTGACAACCCCTGTGGTACCTGACATAACATGATGTACATTATGAGCTGTTGAATTTATAGGAGCCACCCCTGTTGTATGTTGGCCTGAAGTTTTTGTTTATTAATCTGTGCATTTTAAAGAAAGAAAGAAAGAAAAAAAAAATCCCTTTTTTATACCAGAGATACAAAAGTCTGAAGACATCTGTTATGTTATTAATTTCACATAAATCTTAAGCTCCTGTATGCTTAAAATCAGGCTTCATTCAAGCTGAATTAATGAAACATGATTGTAAGTCCCTCACGTGGAAGATGCTGTCATACAGTATTGAGACCCTTATAATCACCGTGTAATCTCACTGTATGCCAGGGGAGGGCTGCGTGAAAGCCCAATGTCTTGGGGAGATCAGACGCCTTCGCCTACGTCTGGCAGGGTAAAAAGGCCTGGGAGTTTTCAGCGAGAGAGGATGAGTGACTCATTGGTCGGCAAAGCAGAGAGAAACTGCACATTTAATGCTGTGTATCCGACCGCGGTGATGCTCGCTAATTGTCGAGATCAGAGTGCTGCATGTTAGCTTGAATTTAGCTAATTGTGCGATCATGCCTGGCAGAACGAGTCCTCGCACCTGAAACTCTAGCTGAGGACACCCACTTCCCAGACTGACAGCGCTGCTAGCTCCCAAGGTAGCAGGTGAAAGACACATGGGCGCACACTACAAACAGGGCTCACTGTGAAGGAAGGCTGTGGTAGGTTAATGCTGGCATGAATAATAGAAGCAAAAAACAGAGAGGTTCAGAACTTCATCAGTCATTTTTCTCAGCTCTGACGGTTTTACTTGGCCTGTGCTGCATTTGTCTGGCGTGCACAGACCACTGAATCCAGCAAGCTGGTCTCAGGTGTTTTTGACGTGTTTAGTGTCAGCAGCGCGGACAGCAACAGCCACAGCTCTTTTTCAGGCAAACAGCACCTACTGCCAGGGGTCTCCAGACTGGGCCTGCAGAATGACTGGGCTCACCACTCCTGTCACTTCCTGTAGTGCTTGTCACACCTTACAGTGTCACCACTTTACTTGGAAAAACCTGTTACCTGCCCTGTGAAAGAAATTTATGGAGACATTTTGTAAATCGTTCTACAGTGCCAAAGCTGCACATGGCACTTAATCTGTGTTAATACTCAGCGACACATAATGATCTTCATCACTGATATACGTAAGTCAAGGGAACACTGGGCTTTATCTACCATCCATCAAGCACTACTTCTCCATCCCCGTCTAATTATTTTTTCACACAAGGCAACACAAGAGGAAGGAGTGACACAAAAACACAGTTGAAATTGGGATAGACCTCATCATTGTTTGGCTGCGCCCACGACTTAATTAAAATACGCAAGGAGCCTGGCTCCTTTGTTCCCGCTGTATTGCAGCATTGTTCATCAGAAGTGAGCAGGAGTACAAATAATCGAGTGCAAACACTTCCTCCGGTTAAGCTAGCCCTTTCTCTAGAGGTTTACCCTACTTTACTTTTCAAGCTGACAGAAATGGGTTGTCTCAAATCTGCCACGGCATCACTTCATTAAAGAAGTAGCCTGCTTTAAAACAAACAAACAATGCACCCACCCACCCGATCCTGCACCCCTCCTCGCGCAGGCACATGCACACTTATCACCCAACCCATCCAAAATGTGTCACATCCCCTGCAATCTGTAATTTTGGACTCCAGGGGTTAATTGCCTGCCATGGCATCAAAGGAGAGTTTTGATGTGTTTTTTGAGGGCTGTCTTTAGCCAAGTTAGGGGAGTAGAGGGGAAAAAGGAGTGAAAAAAGGGAGGGATGTGGTGAGAGCAGACGGAGAGGAGGGCACATGAGATTTCACTCGCGGCATAGCAGTGCAGGCGTCTCCTCAGGTAATCCTGCCTCTCAAAGGCATTATTGAATTTTCTTGTTTTTCTTCTCTTTGTCAAGGCAGGGAGGGGAAAGTGTGTGCAGAGGGAGAATAGGGGGTGCTGGTGGTGGAGTGCTAAACAGAGTGAGCCTGTCTTCTGAAGGGTCTGCAGCGGGTGCTTGATTCTCATTCACCTCTGCAGATCCACGTCAAAACACAGCCAGACCTTTTAAGGCGCCCAGTCTTTGAAGTGAGAGCAGAGCCTCAAATCCAAGCGCTCTGCCATATATGCCCAGTCTGAAAAATTAGCAGCCATGTGCGTCTCCCCTGCCCCTTTGAAGTCCCACGGACCACTCCTCTTTCAATGTTCCAACAGCGAAATCACAAGGTATGCAGCCTGACTCCCAGATTAGGGATAGTGATCGTGCCCGATTGCACAAAACAAACAAACAAAAAAAAAACAACAAACAAACAGTGTCTCATCTTTGGCTTTTTTCAGTCAGATCATGAAAGGCTCTATCTTCTTAACTCTGTTTACTTAACCCTTCAGAAATGCTCTGCAGGGTTGAAATAACTAGTAAAACAGTCAGCAGTGACAAAACTGCTGACACAGATCTGAAGATCCCTCACTTTAACCGATTGTCTTTTCTTTACCTGTGCAGCCTGTAGAGAACTTCCATCTCTGCTGCTGATGAAAGAAGAGTCAGTCATCATTAACAGATAGATAGATAGATATTCTTTATTAATCCCAACCTGGGTAATTTTATTAACCTGCCTGAGATAAAGTTGACGGAATCAAATGTGTAGCACAAGTGCAGTGTTAAAGGAAAGAGCCTGAGGGAAAAATGTAAAAAGAGCAACATAATGTTACTCAATCACTTGTCATCTAACCTACTTTGTAAAACGGCAATTATAAAAATAATTTGCATTCTCTTGCCATAATGCGGCCCTTCTCTACATGCAGGAGAGCAATCAAGATGGGAGTATTAGCCACACAATGTACTGAAGCTGCTTATTGCATTGTAATCTGACATGATTGGAAGGGTTTGATTAAAAGCGAAGGGGGCCACACGTCTCCTAATCCCCGCTGAGCAACACTCCATGACCCCATCTTACCTCCTCAAATGCCAGACCCCTCCTGTCAGGACGGCTCTACGCATGCAACCAGACGGGGGAGTGTGCTTGTGCAGGAGTTTGGGGCCACTAATCCCTCAAGCTTGTCATGTCCCTTTCTCTTCTTATCCTCATCAATGAGACTCTCTCCTCACAAGAAGATTTGGGAGATGACTGCTATTTTGGTGCTGGATAGTGAAATAGCCCTGAGGGGCTGTGTAAACACTGTGACTTAGCGCTAACTGTCATAAGAGAGGCTTCGAGACGAGTCTCCGTACGTCTAAGGCAAGCAAATCCGCATCTTGTTATGGGGGAATCGGTTGTGCTAAAGCCTTGCTTAGCGACACATCTCGTTGTCAGAGGGTTTGTCTAAACAGGTATCACAGCTGTAAGCTGTCGTATCACCGTGAATCATTGGCATCCTCTGAACTTACTGTCATCACATGATCCACCCAGTTCAAGAGGAAGCATCAGTATCAGGGGTTTCAGTGAGAAACATCATTTTAGAGTCAGTAACACAGGTATAACATCTGGATGTGAGTGCACCTGCGTGTGTTCAAACAGGCAAGCATTTAGGCAACCCCCCCATCCTCAACAGAATCTTTAAGGAGCTGTCTTTGCTGCAAATGTTGGAAGTCATCTCTAAAGCCCCTCAACTCCCTCCTGTTTGGTGTCTGACTACAATGGGAAGAACTGTCAGGTAGTGTGTTGCTTGTGGGTGGGAGTGAGAGAGATGAGGGGAAGAGATCATCTCGCTGCCAGTGTCTCAGATGTTTTGCTGTTAGAGAGTTGAGAAAGTGTATGTTTATACCAGATTTTTATTTTTTTTACATCGTATGCACGTGCAATAATACATGTGTTTTGAGGTATTATGGTGGAGCTGGATCTCTGCAAGAGGCCAACAGATCAGATCTCAACTGGCTCAGGGAAGTGGGCGGCTGCTGGGTGGGTCTGGTTCAGGTGTCAGAAAGAGAAGCAAAGAAAGATTAATGGCCTCTCTGACAGGAGCGCCTTCCTCCGGTTTCCCCCGTCTTGCCAATCACGTAGAGTTCCACTAACTGAGCGAGGATTGCCCGGGACAGGTAGGGTGATTTTTTTAAAAGCCTCAACGCTGATTGGTTTGGCATATCCTGTTGAGGGGTCACTGAGTGATGGAGAGCCTTTGCTTGGCCTCTTCAAACAGCTCCCTCATTCATGGCCCTGTCTCGAGCAAGTCTCAGGAGGAAGGCTGCAGATGAAAAGGTCCTAATAGGTTGTCAGCAGCTCTCCTTATCTAATGAGGGCATGAAAAGAACAGTTTCAATAGATCTGAAAGCTCGAGTTCTTGTTCTGCTACTTGTTTGAAAAGTGCCTGCCGAACAATTTGTGCCAAGTGAAAACATGTTGACACACGAGACATGACAGAGTCAGAAAAGACTTGTGTACTTTAATCAAGAGTATTCTTATACAAGTTTGATAATTATCTTTAATTGTATTATAACTGCCAGAACATAAAGATCAAGGGTAATGAATGAGATGAGATGAGATGAACAGGAAAGAGCTCTAGTCTCCCGTGTTTTAGTTGGGACACTTCAGGTATTTTACAGGTTTACGGCATCAAAAGTAGCTTTGATGATGGAACAAGTAACTTTGACTAGTTCCAATCAAATAATTAAATGCTCAATATTTGTTTTTTATTCAGATTTTAAGTATTTAAGGGTTGTAGTGCTGCAGATCTTAACTGTGTAAACCCAATTTCATTCAGCAGAATTGCACTTCTTTTTGCAGGCTCATGATATTTTCTCGTCTCAATAGATCTCAATGGACTGCAAGTTTGCAGCCAGGTAAAACACGTAATTAACAATAAAAGTTAAGGCTCAATTGTGATGTTATTATGTGCCTGCCCATGCCTTGGGGATCTAAAAAGAATATTGGATATTCTGTGTGTTTAACTTCTATTTAATTAGGGACAGTCACCAGAGAGAGTTTTGTTTTTATCAATAGTGACAGCAGGGAGAGTCAGAGGCCTTTGGCAGGAATATGTTCAAGCCTCCTGTATTTAGAGGCGTCTCACCTTACACGGTCACACTGGACCGAGCGCTAAGTCTTTTGTACTCTTCAATCCAAGCGTTATTAGACAGCTACCACCAAGGCTATTTTGTGCTTTGTCAGAACAGGCTATTTTCTTCTCCCTGATGGACACTCTTTTTTTTGGCTGCCATTGCCACAGTTATAGATCTTTATTGCATAAACTATTGACAAATGGGCCTTTGTAAACTTTGTTGCTGGTGACATTTTTTCAGTAAAGCAGGTACTTGAGCCGGCTTCCTGGGCTTGCATTCCATTCAGTCTAGTGATCATTTTTCTGCACGCCATTGGCCCTTGGGCTGTTAGCCCACCCATGATGGGGGGCTCCATCAAGGAACTTATTTATAATTACAAGAGAGGAAAGGTTTCCTAAAAGCATTTTTCGCTTTAATGAAGTTTACTGGCACCAGTAGGTTGCTGTGTAGCCAAAAGGTTTTAGTACCCTTTAGTTACGTGTTAATGTGATTTGTCTTGGCAACTAGAAAAAAAGTGAAATTGGCACATACAGTAGCCATGAGCTGGTATCCCAATGCCAAATTTGTCATCCATATTTTTACTTTGAGGTAGGGTTGGAGGAAAAATGTAATTAAGGCCATTGTTGCAGTTCTCTGTGGGGGAGCATTTGCTTTGGCTAAGCCTTGTAATTATGAATGATATCCTCTTTGGCCCGCTTTATTTTCTGTCCTGGCTGCCAAAATTGGATTTGTTCCATTCACCCCATGCAAGATGGAAGATAATCTTTGACCTGAATTGTCGTCACCTGCATTCCCTCCTCGGAGCAATTCTTTTCCCACTCATCTAGGCCATTCACTTAAAAGCTTGCCATCTCTGAAGCGACCGAGTTAACACGATGATCACATGAAAAGACCGCCCTGCCTGCAGAGATTCTGAGTGGTCCCATCAGCGTTGGGTTACCTGGCTGTCCCCCTGCTCACTGTAACTGTTGCTGGAGAGATTATTGCAGTGGTATGCTGAGGCAGGCGGGTGGAATGACCCTCGAGGGTTTGGTTGACGGTGTGAATGCTCCTCTAGGCCTGAGTGCTCTCTCTTTCGCTGGGTGTCTCGCCTGACCTGGCCAGTTAGACCCAGCACAGACCAGGCTTTCATTCCACCAAGCCCTGGGGCTTCGACTCCTAATAAAGCTACCATTTGATCCCCTTGAATTTCTAAATCGTTCTCCATTTGATTCCCTCTTAGCTCTGCCTCTGTTTTTCAACTTTGTTCTGAACAGCGGGTCAGGTTTCTGCTCTCAACGATGGATTGCTTGGCAAACTGACTGAAGCTGTGTGTGCATGTTTGGTAGCCTGTTGACAAGACATAGGGCCCATTCATTATACAATAAGATCATTTTGTTGCTGATTATTATTATTCAAAGAAGCAACAGCTAATAAAAAGCACCAACATATTATTTACACCTATACCTACATACAAGTTGGGGCAACAATAAGGAATAACTCCACATACACACCCACACCCACCTATGGAGAAGAACGCTTGCTTGTTACATAGGATGAGCAGTAAAATGATATCAATAGAACTGTAGACCTCATACGCCCAGATTTATTTTATTAAATTATAGTTTTGTTTTAAAAGGCTGATTATTTGGTGTAATGAGCAAAGGCCACCCATAGGTGGCCAGCTCTGCGCAGCTGCCTCAAGGTAGGGCCTAACATGTCAGGGCTGCGTAGTGCTTTCTCTTTAACACCCCTATTTATCTGCTGAGGATGGTTTTTAGGGGAAATTACACGCCAAGAAGCAGGCACTCCCTGGATTTGTTAGTTGAATTCCCTTTTCATCGCTGATGTCCATTGAGCTCCCACCATGAGATTTGTTTGTTGTTACTATTGCTTTGAATTCACAAATTAAAACAAAATTATTGTATGATTGGTCTGTAATTAAAACGGCTTTAAAATTCAGTTTCCGACCCCAGTTTTATCATTAGTATAAGATAGTATTCTTTCATTGTGCTACAGATGTTCAACACCATGTTTTATCAAATTTGGTGAGAGGGTGGGGAATGAGTCATGTTACCCATTAAAATTTGGCTTGTTCGTTCGTATCTGTATAATGACCCAAATGTAAAAATGTTCATTTAGGTATTACTGTAATATGTCATAACTTGCAGTGTTGTGTTCTATGCGATCATAACGTATTTATTTTTTTGTATTCAATTGTATCATGTATTATTGGGTTGTTTCACATTGTAACTATACAAATTTTGTGATAATATTGTACTGTTTTGAATTGTATCGTGTGTTGTTAATGTTAGTATCTCCAATAATCAATAACCAATGGAGTAGGAGGCTTTCAGTAAAAAAAAAATAAAAAATAAAAGCAATCACTTGCTTAATGAAGTAGTAGTTTCTGTGGTGAACCTTGGCCTAGCCTTGCCTGTGAAATGAGCCTTTCGAGGACTACCATTCCATATTCAACCATCAGGCACAATGTGGACTCAAAAGCATACTCAGACATTGGAGGAAAGTCGAGGTGGTTTAATTGGTGCAAATGTTGGTACACGGGTTGGCAATCAGAGCAGGCAAAGATATCCTAAACAGCAGACAAAGAACTAGCAAACAGGGTCATACACGAGGACACTCAACAAGCACAAGTACATGGCTGGAACGCTGTCACGAGGAAACAAGACGAACTGGCACAAGAGGTCGGGGAAACACAGCTTATATACACCCGGGACTGGTGACTAATGAGACACAGGTGCGGGAGACACACAGGTGGGAGAAACTTCACAGGAAGACAGGAGACAAACACAGTATACAAAATAAAACAGGAAGTTACAAACCTAACAAAATGAATAGACAAAACAGAGCTGAACCTAATGGACCCTGACAATACTGTCACCTGCTACCCCTGGAAGGTTCCAATCAGGTGTTTTTGAGCTTTCTATAACTTTCTTGACTAAACTGCAGGCATCAAGAATAAGCATCTATGAAAAAGCCCAGCTGAAGATGTAAACTTTTTCTCTCTGCGCTGATTTAAGTTGGGTTTATGTCCAAATGCTTTTATGTTTTACAGAGACTCTTAACTTTTGGGGAATCGTGGTTGATGTATAATGGCGTGGTATTATGTTGTGAAATGGATGCAATCAATGCAAGCAGGAAACAAGAAGGAAGAGGGAGCTTCTACAGCTATCATAAGCAGAATCTTGACATTATTAAAATCTTATTTATCCCACAAAAGCACAATTTAATATTTACCAAAGCTTACTACAAGAAAATGTAAATAAAGTCCAGATATGCAGCAAATACTAATAATCTGAATTTCCAAGGTTATGATGTAGAGGGTTCTGTTCTGATGTTTAGAAACTGTTACAGGTAAAATAAATCTCCCAGTAGGGTTTTTGCATGATCTTCCTCCTTTCTGTCCTCTGCAGCTTTTGCACTGCAATCCAAATGTCAGGGGAGTTCTAACCCGAGCCATGCTCACTCAGATCATAGAGAAAGTATTTCCTGACTCCTATTTCCTGTGTTGATGCCCTGGCCTGTACCCGTGCCCGACGCTGTGTGTGTGCCCCGTGGCGCTCAGCAGAACAGGGGGAAATGAAAGAGCTCTTATGCTGTTGCCAGTCACAGATGTCCAGCTCCACATCCCGCACACATCACTGCTTGCTCTGTCTGCGTTCCCCTCTGACACTGTTCGGATGGGGCCCTGCACAGACCTGCAGGTGGCCCCATTACCAGGGAAAAGTATGTCAGTAGAGCTGCCCTGGGAGTGTGAATAGGAAAGGCTGTTCCTGAATTCTGGGTCCTCTGGAAGTAGATGGGATATGTAAAAGGAAGAAGGGTTAATTGGACAAAGCCTAGCTTCTTAATTATTTAGCCACATAGTTGTTTTTTTTTATTTTTCTGTAGTGCTGAACATCATATACAGTATATAGTGTAATCTTGATATGCATTTTTTCATTAAAATGTTTTTTTCACTATTTATGAGGAAATACAAGCTGAACTTCCCGTGGTTGGTTGTTTTTGGGTCATATACAGGAGACCTACTGTAGGTGTGCAGGAGAGGAGATGAGGGCCTGTGGGAGTGGGGCTACTGCTTGTGAGCCTTGCGTGGGGCAACATCGAGACTCCAGCATCACCAGATCCAGGCCCAGCCTTATAGCTATCTGTTCCACAAGCTGAGATCAAAGTGTCGGAGTTGGCAAATCCGTCTGGGCTCCGGCACAGCCTCGCCCCAGCAGCTGCTGAGCAGGAACAGCCCCAGCATGCCTTGTTGAGGTTAGGCAAAGGAGCTGAAAGATTCATGGGTTGGATGTGTCATTAACTCACTGTATGATTGATGTCCCCCATGGCTTATAATGTCACAGCTCTGAATGAGATGAGAAAAGGGCAAATATTTCCAAACACAGCAATTCATGTTCATTTCCAAGTGAGCTTTCTGCCTTTCTATCTTTTACAGCTCCTTCCACTCCTGTCTTGTGAAATGTCCTGGACTGAATTGGCTTGTGGGAAAAGAGAGAGCAATAAAATCTGAGAGAGGGTTTCCCTTCATCATAAATCATACTAATAAAATGATACATATTCATTTTTTTACCAACCCATTATTATTCAGTTTGGATTAAAATGTGAGGACTGACATGGAGGACCAAAGCTGCCAAAATCAAAACTAAGTAAAGAATAACACAATTAGTAAATATGGCACCACAAATCACAAATAAAATAAATTTTGACTTTAATTTATAAAAGTAAAATTTCTCTTTTTATTTACTTTTGCTGTTATTTATATTTACATTAATACAAAAATAAAACCCTCTACTTATTTCTCAATTGAAT
>KV751341.1:9888936-9912754 GCA_001698575.1 Mola mola | reverse complement strand
CTGGCTATATTTCATGGTGTCAACTTTTTACCTGTTTGTTGATCAATATCACTGTGAATTGATAACCCATACCGTTGGTCAGGGGTTTGAAAACTTCTAGCACCCACATGACAAAGTAAATAGTCATGACAATACAGGATTACTCTCCATTTAGTTAAGCCCCTCAGATTTTTTAGTGGATCCTCTGCACTGTCCACTGTCCATTTCATGCAGAAGATGATGATGAAAAGAATGATGATGTTGAAGAAACTATAGACTTATGATTTTGCGCTTGGTTATTTTTTATGTTATGTCTATTTGTAATGACTATTTGATTTTGCAGCTTAAAGAACATGTATTAAGAAAGAAAATACATATATATATATATATATGGGTATACATCACAAATAATAATAATCTTGTCTAATCAGTCCAATTCATTTGATTTTGATTTGGCTAGAACATTTGTAGTGATGTCCACAATACCAAAATACAGTGTGAAAAAAAAGCAGTTTTCCCTCATGCTTGAATAATACTGTATGCATAAGCCTAAAAAAAATCATTATGAATTTACATAATCAACAGTTTTCTGACACCATACCTCTTTTGTCTATCAATACTCACAACCACTGTTTTATATTATTCACAGCTGCTCATTTGGGCAAAAGGGGAGCCTGAAGCAGAAATCCGGAACTAATAAATAAAATATCTAACCATTTTTTATGACATTTTTTTTCAAGCCAGTTTCCCAAAAAAATAGATATGCCCTTGCTTTGTAGTATACCCACCGCTCAGATGATGCATCAAAAAGTGACAAAGGAAGCTAGCAAAGTAGCTAGATGGCCAACCCATGTTGTTTTTGTAAAACATGAGGAAGCATGATAGTTCATTTTTATCAGCAAACATGTCACGACAACAATTTCCACGAGCCAACTCAACTTCACAATACTTTATAGCTCGTCTTTTGTTATTGTTTTAAATTGGAGACCCTTAGCGGCAGAAATGTAAATGTTTTTCTTTTAATATGTCGTGCCTAATGTCTCCACATCACCAATCAGCACACACACATACTCATGTTCACCTCCCATAGGATAACATCCTATTGGTAAAAAAATAAAAAAGTATAATAAATGTATATATTTAGACTAAGTTGTGCTATAGACATAATATGGTCTGATGCTGTAATTTCAGCAGCACAAATACTGCTGATCATTGAACTGTTATAGGAATAATACTGTATACTGTATGCTGTAGTACGCAAAATATTATCAGGCCAAGATGAAACTGGAGGCATTTTGATAATCCCCTCCCATTGTGCAAAAGCCTCTGAAAAAACCTTTTCATACTTCTCGTTGGTTACAAAATATATAAATAAACTGTATGACAGTTCATGCTGTCCAGTAAATTCAGTTAAATTAGATCAACTGTCCAGTTGATCTAATTTATTTCCCTTTTCAATAAAGGGCCTCCTGAGGCAAGGTGGTGCACAGAGACAGACGTGAGCTTTTGGCCGTCTGTGAGTGTCTGCTCATTAATTAGGCCAGGGAATTCCATCGGCCCACGTTCTGAGGGGGAGCTAAGGTACCAGATGGACACAGGAAGGGGTATGAAAGAAAATGTGAAATGGACAGCAAAGTGGGGAGATAGAATGGCATAACATGCATACACCCCCATGCACAAACAATTACAACATTGTCAAAATTGTCATGAAAGACCAGCCAACCTACTCACCCCCAACCCTGCACCAATCCTTTAACCTTCTCTCAACATGACCCATCCAGATTCAAAATTAAATGTTATCAAACTACTATCACACTGAATTTGTGTTCTCTTCTGCAAAAGAAGGCCATAATCTGCCATAACACCAGCTAGGCTGTGTTTGACCCATAAATACGCTGTTTGCATTTTGCCACTGTAAATCCTCCACCCTCTCTTGGTAAATGCCAACTCAAAGAAGCTTAAGAAGAGATAGAGAAATAAATTTGCCGTACATGAATACAGTTAATGTTGTTTTTTCACGTTTCATATGTTACTTGATTTGATTTTCTGTTATTGTTATTTCAGGTCTTAATCTTCTGGGATTGGAAGTGCAGGGCAAGACTATCTTTGCTAGGCTGATAGACAATAAATTTACCAGCAGACTTGGCACTTCCAAGCAAGCACTAGGATGTTTACTGTTTTGTATTAGGAGCTTTTACAGGGAATGGTTGTTTTTGACAACCTGTAAATCTGCCACAATCAACGGAATTCACAGTGTAAGGATAATATTTTGAAATACCAGCAGCCAGGCAGTGATTGGCTGAATCTTAATATGTCCATGTAGCTTATTTTTGTTTTGCTCACCCCAATTTTCTTCCCCATTTTCTATTGTATGTGAAATTTGTGAAAAAAAAAAATATATATATATATGACGCAGGGGAAAAGAGGGAGATGTAGCCCAGTAATTTTTGATTACTGTAAATAAAAATGACTATTTCCATTTCAATTTCGGGAGAAAGAAAGTGATAAAGACAGAGTGAGTGATCAGGTGGTGAATTATGAATGGGATGGGGAAAGATTCATATAGAAAAATGGATAAACAGAAGATGACAGAGTGAGAGCGAATGGGCCGAGGGATTGAGATAGTCAGGGAAAAAGGCTGCAGATAGATAAGCATCAGCGAGAGTTTGGAGGGTGAGTTGTGATAGATGGATAAAGGGGGAGAGTAAGAGAGGAAAAAAGCTTCTTGATTGCCAGTCGGGCAATATGACTCGTCGGTGACAGCATGCCACTGCTCCGACCATACGGCCTGTCTCCTTAGCTAACAGCCCAGCTGCATGGGGATTGTCCCCGGGCCTGACACTTTGACACAGGCGCCACGTTGACAAATAGCTGGAGTTTTCACCTCCTGCTACACTGTCTGCTTCCTGCTAAACCAGCCCTCACTGACTGTATGAAGCGAGAGGCCGGGAGGGCTGACAGATCTGCTGTCAGGCATGGGGAGGTGTGTGTGTGTGTGTGTGTGTGTGTGGAGGGGGGGCTGCTGATCGAGGTCTATGAAGATGGAGGGGCGGGAGGTGCCGCTGTCCATTGACAGAGCCAGTTTTTTTTGTATCACACACTGGTGACTGCAGTTATCTTGCACCCCGGACCACTCCAGTTCCCACCCCCCGCTCTCCAGCCTGTCTGCTGTCTCCTGTCTCCTGTATACTCCCAGCTGAGGGGCTTGTCAGGTTGGTGTTGGTGAGGCTGGGGTAATCATAGCACAGTGAGGCACTATGAGGTGTCCGCCCAGCTCTCAGATGAGGTGTGGTTACAAGATGAATGTGAAAGGATCTGTCATGTAGATTTTCTTATTTTTCTTATTTATCGATACTTGAAATGGCCCCACCTGTGAGAAAGGAACGTCATCCTCCCTGAGACAAATTATTATTTCATTGTCCAACCGTTCACCCCACAGCGGTATTAAGACACCACTTGAAATTATCACCAGTCAGTCAGGTTAACTTCTGTTTTCACAATATACACTGATCCCTTCCTGGCAGGAAGGTAGGCAATGAAATCATTTTTATTGAATCTGCACCTGTGTTTTTTGCCTGAGGTGTCTATGTGTTCCTCACTACAGAGTGTCTTTCACACAGTCTTGAAAGGGAAATGTGTGCGCATACTTCTGCACGAGTTAACTGTGTTGTCCCATGGTACTGGAGGGCCTTTAAGTGCTAGTGGTTGGCTGTTAATATGGGTCTGTATTGATTAATCCCGTTGCCTGTATAACCTCCAGCTCACTTTAAGGTGTCCCCAGTGTGCCTGTGCCTGCGCAGAGCACACACTGTGATTAATGCCCATCTCCTGAGTCTACCTGCTACAGAGCACCGTGTCAGGCCAGATTTGTCAGCTCACAACTATAGATTAGTATACGTCTCCTCCTCAACTTTGGAGCCGCCAGTGGCCTGTAGTGTAAATCTGTCCCCTCTCTCCTCTCGGCAGCAATCCCTTATGTGAGCAGATGGCAGATGCATTAAACAACTCACTTAAAAGATAAGTTACAATACACTTGACTTTCCTTTCTCATTCCCACCCCTCTTTTCCTGTTAACGTCCTTCCTCCATCTCTTTCCTCGTATCTCGCAGGGCTGAAATGGAATTGGATCAAAGAAGCAAAGAAGGGGGTTGAGGTAGAGGGAGGGGTCCTCATTGGGTTGTGTTGAAATATTTATAGGTCAGGGTTGACTGGTTAAATTGAATATCTATGCTGATCTCACTTGCCTGTTTAACTTGCGCCAAGGCAAATATGTTTCCTAGGTGATAACCTTTTATGTACCAGTCTGACTTCATTGAAATGCATAGAGATAAAAATGTGTCACACTTCACAGCCAAGCCATGCAGCTACTGAGGCTCGATTATTCAAATGATAATTGACCCCCACCTGTAGCTTTGCTTATATTCAGTAGTCAATCACTCCATCCGCTGTTAAGATATGGAGAAAATACGTTCTGTAATTTACATTACAAACCACTGGTGAATGTCAAGTACCCCAGGCGAGCCATTTGTGTAGAGAAGAATGGGAAAAATATATGGCCAATTATGATTTCCAATCTTTTTAATAATTTAAATGCTGTTGATATGTGAATTACTGGCAGCACAGCTCTCAGTCCTGTGCCCCGTTTATTCCCTAGCAGTGTTATTTTCTCCCTAACAAATGACTTGATGTTAATCTTCATATATAATTTTCATTTGTCTGATATAATGGCTTCTAGTGGCTTGCTGTCAAGGCCTGATAAATTGAAGAACAGTAACATTGAACTAAAATCAGCAATGGAGAGGTGTTTGTTGGCCAAGACAGGGGCTTTTATTTCTACCATAGGGTACTCATAGTAATGATTGAATGCATATTCATGTCTGCACAAACACACATGCATGTGAACCCATTCAATTATCTGATACTTTTGCAGCGCCAGCTTTGATCCTCATCATACCTGTTCAGGGTATTTCCTCCAAACCGCCAATGACTTGTCAGGTTCTCCTCAGCATTACCGTGTGTTTTAATGTTGTCAGTCTATCGAAGAAAACATCCGATAAGGATACGATTTGCATAAATTTCCAAATGGAAGGCGTGAAAGCATGCTCTGCAACTGTGCCTGTTTGTTAAAAGTCAGCCAAAGCTCTATAATTAGCAGTGTTTAATTATGGAAATGGTTGCCGAGGAGAATTTCAAACACACTTCTTTCCCTGGATCATTAGTCACAGGGGCAAAAAAAAAAATGAAATGCTTTCAGCAATGAAGGGTTCATATTTCAAGCTTATAGCTGCTAAAAGGGTGTACTCAGAAAATCAATTTTATGAAAGTCCGTTCAGCACTAAAGGGAGTTCCATGCAACTAAGCAATTTTGAAATGATGCTGGTGGGGGCCTGATTCATGGACGGTAACAGGACTTTGCTCTCATTGCCTGGGACATTATCCTCTAAGCCCAGGTCAGAGGTCAACCTCTGGTTTAAATCAACCTCTGTTTAGCATAAGCTGATTCTTAAAGCTCCATACTGAATAGGAAAGTAGTCTTGTGCAGGCAATGATTACGCAGATCAAAGCTTACGCAAGCTCTCTGAAGACTAAAGTAGGAGGGGAGAAAGTTCAGGTAAACTATTGGAGGAAACCCGACCTTGACCTTGTGAAGTTAGCCCTTAGCACAACAATGACGTCTTGATGTTGGCCACAACCTCACACACTGAGAGTAAACACCCAACTTCCTTCTGCCTCCCAGCACACAGGCGCCCTCCACACTATAAATCCTCCATTTGCTTCTTTGATAGTCCTACACATTTAACTCAGTGTCATGCCCTGGTACAAAGGGATATGGATGAAACATGTGCAGGGTTCTGCCTTAGATGCATCAGAACCTCAGGTTTCCCACATCACCACCACTCGGCGCCTACGCACTCTGTAGGAGGCCCCTGTGCTAATGATTTGTTGTGGGGCTTTGTGTGTGTCCTGGCTGCAGCAGGCGAGGGGACGTTTTGGTGCCTTGTTTAAGCTGAGAGGGAGGCCACATATGAAAACAGCTACAGCTGCACTGGGACGGATGGCCTGCGCTTCTCACGGGGGATTCCCATTAGTCACATTGATTGTTTCCTCTCCTCTCCTCCTTTGATTCATGTCTTCCATCTGAGCTCTAATGAGCCATCGGCCGTATGTCACTTCTCAGGGCATCTGTGCATTGGCCCCTGTAATGTACATGGCCAACAGGAAGCACATACAATACTGTAAATGCACACACATGCCTTGATGAGGTGTGGACTGCAGCTTTCTGGCAAGTTTAGTTGCATCCATGCACCTTCACTTTAAAAATGTGAACGTGAGCACTATAAAGCAGTGACTGTACAATAACATCACCTCACCTACTGACCATACAGAATAGAGCAGATTTCATTTGCACTGAGCACACGTTATTTATTCTGACACAGAAAAGACTGGGCAGCTTTACCGCCCTCCACCACAGCCATTATTTACAGCCTCAACCATCCATATATCCTCCATCATCCTCTTTTATGGTACAAGCAGAATAATAATTGTGATAACAATAATAACTACCCATATAAAATATCTTTACTGCACTTAGGGGGTATGAATGAACAATTTTCTAGACAGGCCTACTCTGTGTTCCTTTGTGGAGACTTAAAGCAAGTGCCGGATTCCCCTCGAAGGAAGCTCAGCCTGCAGCTGATATTGATTCAAGGCTCCATTTTGGAACGTTTTATTCAGGATAATTTTCCACCTTGGGCATTTTGGACTGTAAAGGCTCCGTAGCAAATCATTCAGCATGTCTGAAGGTGCCATATAATCATTTTCTTCAGCTAGAGTCCCTATACTTCCACAGTGGAACTGAAACAGCCTCCGATTGCGCAACGGTTTGTGCATCAGAATGAGCTGGAAATGTGCACGTCTCCATCTGCTTCCTTATCAAAACATTTTCTATTTGTAAAGAGGAACCATAAAGTGCTATTTGGCCTCCCTCATAATGTATCAAAGAGTTTAACCTGCAGCTTTTGACAGACATATTTGTTCAGAAATCATGATGTACAATAGTTTTTCTCCTGAATTCTCCTTTATGTTTTCCTCCGGGCATTTTAGTGTTGGTTTTAATGTTTCAGTGTTTTAAATTTAAAACAATGCAAATAATGAAAACTGTATGTGTGTGTGTGTGTGTGTGTGTGTGTGAGAAAGAGAGAGAGAGAGAGAGAGAGAGAGAGAGAGAGAGAGAGGGAAAGGTGATGAAGAGACAGTGACAAGGATGGAGTCAATGCCTGGAAGAGAAGAATAAATGTGCACCAGTGTTGACCAGTGTCTCAGCTTTAATGAACTTCAGATGAACAGAGTGAGGAGAGGTAGAATCATAAACACAAGCTGCTCTTTGTTATTGATCGGGGAGAATAAATGAATGTTTGCTAAACATATTAGATCAGAGAAGACACAGCTTTCACACTGTTTAGGGTGATGTGCAGGGTGGGCCACGGCCTCGTCTGCTTGTGTATGTTTAGCTGTGGAAGTGCGTGTGAATGCTGGTATGCACTTTTTAATGGCAGGCATATGTGTTAGATTGGTGTCGTCTTGCGTGTGTGTGCGATTCCATTCCAATGTTTGTGGCAGCCAGGGCATTTAGGGATGCACCCAGACTCAGCACTGGAAGCGCCTCATCTTCCCTGCGATCACGCACACACGGCACCCACACACAATGCCACCTCACCTCCATCTGTGCCGAAACACCTTAGTTTGCTTCCACACTGTATGTGGGGAGAGCTGTCTCTAGAGGTCACTACAGTTCCATGGGTGACTAATGCCAGCAACCATATCCCGTTTAACACAGCCACTTAGACAACAGGCGTGAACTGGATGGGAGAAGCAAAAGTTGAGAGAAACCACAGAATATCGCAGTAAGTTTCACACTGACAAATAGTCACCCGCAGACAGATATGCCCAGATGAGACAAAAACTGCAACCTTGTCACCAGAAACTGCAGATCCATGTTGAGCTGTGTTGGCTGCTAATAGCGGTGATTTTACACTGACGCTGAACACTCAGTGGCTGCAGCTCACGGGACTGCTGCTGGACAATGCAGGAAATGAAAATAAAAATATCATCCCTTCAGTCTACCTTAACTTAAAAAAAAAAGCATTATTTAAGAACTGTACTTTAAAACATTTGTGAGGTAAAATTTTTGTACTTCCGTCTTTTCATTTTAAGCTTCTTTATAATTCTACTCAACTCTTTTAGTTATTATTCCACTACATATTTTTTAAAGTGTTAGAGCAGCACTAAACAGCTTCAAAATCAAAGGGCGGTACACTGACTTAGCGTCATAAGAATGGTTCCTGTGTCATTTTGTAACTCGCTCTCAACTATTTGAGAGACCTGATGGACAGGAAGCTTTATTTGTCACTAAATCAACAGCTGCTAACAGCTCAGATAGTTGTACAGCAAGCTGATTCAGCCCAGACCAGCCTGGGGGCTCAGACCAGCTAACAGAGGAGCTTCAGCTCACCAGCAGGAAAGGCTTATCGGGCCCAGAATGAGGAATCCAGCAGGAAGTAAATTTTGGTAAGAGCCTTGCGTAAAGCAAACTGCAAGATAGGCGCTGAGCTTGACTTCTCCCTATGCTATACTTAGTAATATTAGCTGCATTGCTCTAGCAAAGTTGTCAGCTTCCTACCTTTTGATATTAATGCTAAATTAAACTGTTGAGCAATTCTGTAATTCTTGAATAACTCGGCAGATTTGAAATACCAAGAAAATGACCAATAGAAAAATGATAGATTATATTGTACTGTTAATACTTTTACATTTACCAGCTTTTACACCGAATTCATATCTCCATCAATGTAGATGAATGTAAATATATATAACATTAATATAATAACATTATAAGATAACATAAATAGAGCAAACCCACACATGGATATAGGGTTGGTGAATAGGTCGAACAAGCAGTGGATGCTGACCCAGGAGACTAAAGTTAACCTCCTATGTGAAACTGTAAATTAATATCGACTGTTACTTCCTGTTTGTCAGGTAGGGTTATGTAATGTGTTGATGGAAAGTATTACAGAAAGAACATTATTATGTGACCAGTGTAACATAACTAATGATTCTGACCAGGATGACTTTTTTCCCTGTGTGACATAACATTATCTCATATCTTATGTTATGTGTTGTACTACATACACCATCCCATGAGATCATATTGTGAGCAGAGTATTTCTACACTGTGGTACAGGCACATTTAGATCTAATTATTTCTTCCAATATTGACTTTTAGACCACTTTAATGGCATTACTTACTGTATCATAGCATGCAAATATACCATTGATAGATTCATTTCTGTTTTTCGGAATTTAGTGGTGTGATGACACATTTAGAACACGCAATAAGAGCATTTCCCAGCCACGAGCACCTCTTAAAAACACACTCCCTTAGTTTGGGTTATGCTTTTCAAACTATTATTCTAATCTGGTATAGGAGTCAAAAAAGGAGGCAAACATGCTGCTAGATGCCTTTCTTCCACTAATTTTATTACACTGGGTTATTTTTATAGATCCTTTTCTAAACATTTACTGTCAGTACTACACTGGGAGCTGCTGTTCCATATGCTTTGTTTGTATTGTGGTTGTGGTCGGAGTTGGGCTGAACCCGCCTGCTTCCAGTGAGCTTGTGACAGCTACGTGGTTGGCCATGCCAAGTTTAAAATTAGTAGCAAATTTAATATGTACTCTGCTGGCATCCGGTGCCTATTGGAGAGTGCAAAACGTTCTGATAGTTTGTCGTAGGGGTCTCTCTGGAAGACCACAACCAGGCCCAATATAGAAGCTTCCAATTAGAAACCAGGGGGGGAAGAAAGGCAAAATCCAGAGCAGATGCGGATAACGTCTGCAGTGATCAGACTAAGAAAGCTGAAGCACTAACACGGGACCACCAAGACAAACTCAGTTTTTAAAATGGCTCCCTCTGGTTGCACACACAGCCTCAACCCTAAGCTATTAGCATGACCTTAATGACAAAAACGTGCTGCTGTTAATGGCATAATCGTGAAGGGACATGATTTATAGGTTTCATTTTTTTAAGATCACTCTCCTTATAGCTCCTCATATGGAAGGAAATATCAGTTTTCACTAAGGGAACCTTTTCATAATGCCTCATAGCCTCTTAAAGCATGGAAAAAAACATATTGGTGTCATAAATCTAGATCTTAAACTAGACAGCATAAAACATATCGCAGGATTCCGAAGATGGATACTAGTGAAGATGTTGACTGACTTGGATATGAGTTCGGGAAATTTGAGGTAATTTCTATTAATAGTGCTTCATCAACAGATCTTTTCTTGGCTTCCCAGGGCATCCATCACCTCCTCAGCTGCCCAGAGTAATAAACAGTGGATTTCTGAAATATTTTTTTTAAAACGGCAGGCCTTGTATTTACTTTTGACTGCTGCTGGTGACACTAGCTATCCATGTGTTTTAAAAGGATTTGGTTTCACAGAATGTGGAGAATGTGTCCTTTATATGTAATATATCGTTTTTTATCCTTGTTCTTTCTGCATTTGTGCATGTAATTCATTACGACTTGAATTCCTTCAAAAGGGCACATTAACACCAGTTTGATACTTTAAGCGTGCGGTTACTTGCATACTGAAATTAGGAAATGTATTTTGCGATTAAAGACTTTATTGACAAATCCTACCTCACCTTACCTTCTTTTCTCTCCCTCAGCCATGACAGCAGACGGGAGTCAGAAGGGTTGGTAATTCATTTTACTGTAGTTTGGCCTCTGACCAGTAGAGGGAAGTCATTGGATTATTTCTGTCATGTTGCAGCAGGGATCTGCATTCTCCTCCTCTGGGCCCTTGATTATGAGTGAGTCAAAGAAAATGTGTCAGTTATTATTTTTAGACAACCGCATAATACAAGCACAGTGGGTCCTTTGAAGGCTCATTTATTACAGAGCAGATAAGCGTGTTCCAGCGGCCAGATTCCTCAGAAACAGGTCACCAGGCCTGATTAAAAGTGACTCCCTGTCAGGCCATAAATATTTGTCAGCCCACCTTTGAAAGGCAGGCGAGCCGTGGCTTCTCTCCTCGTTTTTGCCACATGAAAGTTCAAATGGAAACACTTAGTGTTGGGAGCTGCATCAGTCATAGCTGGAATAAGACGGCCAATAAAAAGGGCGTAATTATGATGCTCCATCATTTGACACGGCTCGGGGGTTTGGGCTGTTTGCCTGCATGCTCTAATAGAGAGAGAGAGAGAGAGAAATCCCACCCGTGAATAATGGGACCTGTACTTTTATGAGCGTACTGTGTTTAAGGGGGAACTTTCATAATGTGTGGTCCGTGTGTCACCTCTCTGCAACTCCCTCCGCCTCCCTCAGCTGTTTACCTTACTGCTGTAGAGTGCGGAGTGTGTTTTGACTGCCCCTCTTTGATGCCTCCGATTGCTTTGTTGTATCAAAGTCACGTCACGGCTGGCACACATTACCACAACAACGCCACCTTGCCACCCTGCTTCGCTTGTTATGGGCAACAAACTGATGCCGCTTGGTGTGAGCCCGTTTGGTTTGTTTGTGAAGAACAAAGTCATTTGTCACATTTCATTTTTCACAGTTTTCAGGATTTACAGGCCAAGAGGTGCTACAGCGTCTCAAATCACCTTCAGTTTTCATCAAGAGAGTCCTGTAGGTGATCAACAGGGCATAATTGCATCCACAATGTTTAGCCTGCATGTACAAGTTTTTTGAGGGCAGCACTGTGGAAATGCCTCTACACTCCTTGATGTGTCTGCTCGGTGTACGGGAGTGTACAGAAGGTAGAGTTGATGTAGACATCAGGCAGGTGTGGCGACTCCATTAGAGCTTGCAACCATTTGACTTGCACACTAGTGTCTAATCCTACACAGGAGATTCACACAAAGCAGCAGGCCCCCAAGCAGAGCCTGGTGAAGAAGAGTGCTGTCAGCGCCATACTGTTACACTGCCCCGCTGTGAGTTTTCTTCCTGCCTGCATGATGCCAGTGAAACTAATGCAGTGGAAATACTCAGTGTTCAGGGGGAAAAGGCTGTTCATTATATGCACTACAGTTCCTCATTATGCTACATGTCTGCGAGGAAGGAAAGAATGAACAGTCAGGTGCAGGGTCTCCAAGAGAGACAGGCTGTTGGCTTCACATGCTGGCCTTCATCTGTCAGTTCTGCAGTGGTGTTAGGTGTTACAGGCTGAGCTCAGAAAATTGCCATAAAGACATACATTGAAGAGAATTGATAATGCTGCTGCTGCTTTGCAGAAAACCGTTGCAGAACACTGTTGCTGTCTGCAGTTCAAATGAACGGCTCTGGGGACTGTCACAATCCTAGCGTCACGAAAATAAATCTTTGTGACAATGTGCCTTCCCAGGTAAAGTCACAAATCAGCCTCAGCCGAAGGTTGTCCCTGAATGTGATTTGTGTCCACATAATGCGAGGTTAATAAATGTGTGTGTGCATGCGCACATGTTGTCGAATGTATGGATAACGTATTTTTTTCTCATCAAAAAATTAAAAAAAAAAATTCCTCCAAATTATAATTTTGCCATCTATAAATAGTTGAGTCCATTGAAACGTCACAGAATTTGAGAGAATTATAATTCAACAGTTGCACTAAAGTCCAATTATACAGCACACTATATTTTTGAAAGTTGCTCTGAACAAATGCTAGCGTTAGACAAAGATAACAAAGGATAATAAAATAAAGATAAATAGATAAAAGGGCGTGGTGGAGTGATGATGATTGGCCCCCTTCTGCCTATCCCGCCCTCCTTGACTTGTGTGTGCTTGCGCTCCTGCAAGTATTGTAAATGGCCGTGGGCTGCCAATAAAGCTTGTGGATATATTGCTAATAACGATACAGAATTGCTATTCGTCTTACAAGAATGACTGAGAAAGCACAGGCCTAATTACATTGTGCAGATGTTATTGTGATAGCAGGAAAAGAAATGCAATGCAGAAGGCTATGGCCAAAAGAAAGTGGACCGTGCAAGAAGCCATATGACAGTCAACATAGGTCTGGCTTTTCATAGATGGAAAATGTGGGAGTTGAAGAGGCTTTAAAGTGACATCATGGTCGCCACATTTTTTCTGGATAGGTTTGATCAGAATGTTTAATTTCTAATAGAATGTTATTAGTTTTCTGGAGTATGAATCTGTGCTGCTAGGTCTGCACATCAGTCAACACGAAGGCAGTGAAGCGTGCTTTATCTACAGTATGTCTTCTGACAGCAGTCAGGCAATGCATGTCCATGGGCACTGGGGTAGTGGCTTTGGAGGAAGGCCTGGAGGGTGGGGATAAGCTTCTTTTGGATGGATTCAAACTTTAGCCTGTTCAAGCTATTTGCCAACATTACCAGCCCTTTCCTTATATAACGATGGATGATTCATCCCGTGCCATTGTGCCAAAAATTATGCCAACATTTCCAGGATACGGGCGCTTCATCCCTCCGTGTCCAACCTGATATAATTGCAATCTGTTGCTGTTGGTAAGTTTATGTGAAATGGGTTTATAATGCTAGCGATTTCTGTTACATCTGCTCCAACACAACCATGATGTCTTTAGGGGTTAGGGCAGTGCACCAAACAATGACATATATTTAAATCGTTGGGCGATTTCTTTTTGTCTTGATTCATTGGAAACGTAACTATTTACACATAATAAATCAAACTTTTGGAATAGAAGAAGATGGTCTTGACCAAGCAACTCACCCTCATTTTATTTCATTTTAACGTCGAAAGAGTGGTCTTGTCAGAAAATGCTTCCCCCTAAATGTAATAGAATTACAGACAACGTGCATTACGCAAATAGTGTTTGTTTCTGCAGTGCGTAAATTGTGTCTCAATCTTCTGGCAGTAAAAGTACAAACAGCATAATTTTTATAAGAATTAAAACGTTTTTAAAAAATGCATTGCTGAGAATCATTGCAGTAATATCACCACAGAGACCAGATTACTGCAAATGACTATCAATACCAATCAGCACCGTGTGGACTTCTTTGGCAAGGGCTTGACGGTGACATGTTGGCTATTTTCAGCATTTGTTTATATGTAAAAAATCCTGCATTTTAAATGTAACTTCACTTAAAGTTAAATGGCTTGTAGAGACTGTGTAAGCTACGTTACACTATCCAACCCTGCTCAAAAGTCATACAGGGTCAACAGCAGGCATTAAAGGCCAACAGATGCCCAATTTAAAAGAGCAGAAAAACAGAAGGAGAGAGCGAGATTAAAAATGCAATGCTGGGGGATTATTAAAGGGCATTAAAATGACACAGAAGATTATTCTGATGTTGGCGACGCCAGCCTCAGGTCAGCAGCAGTAAACTGCCAGTCTAGCAGACAAACATAAAAGAACAAACAAGATAACAGGAAAGGGAGCGCATGCAGTGGAGCGCTCCATGGGTACAATGTAGGGATTCAGAACACACATGAAAGCTGCTCTCGTGCTGGCATTCACTTAGAGCTTATTTCATTGTGTTCCTTTTTGGGTTAGCCTCTTATATCGTGTGAGTTGGGCTTATCCCTGTAGATGCTCAAAACAAACTCACCATTAACTGTGATTTGTAGTCACCAGTAGTCACATATGGACCAGGAGTGAGCTAAGAGAACCACAATTAGGCAGTCCATGGCAGAACAACTGAGAAGAGAGGCAAAAAATACTTGGTTGCACGCAGGAGAAGACTTGGAGGAGGTTATGATGTCTCCCAACGAAAGAGAGGCCCTGGGAAATGGCACCACGAACGTCACTTGGTGCCATGCTCCGGCCTGGCACATTTGGGATCCAGCTGGGAATTAATATGAAAAGGGCAAAGGTGCTGGAGCAGATCATTCAGCCTTGAGCACAGCAATGATGATGGAGCGGAGGCCCGGATTCTTTTGGACACAAACAGCACAGGTCAAACACAGGGTATAGAAAGAAGCATGGGTCACAATGCAACATCTACCCAAACCACACAAAGCCAGCTTTTCATCCGCTCTCTGGCCATCCCATCAAGTCCATAATTGTCTTTGACAAAACTCATTAGCAGAGGCCTTGTAGCAACATTGGTAATCAGAAATTCCACGGACGGGGACATGCACAGAAACAATGTCCCACACACATTTCATTGCGCCTTTTGACAAAATTTAATGAAGTGTGTATATTTTCCCCCTCATGTGAACTCCAAACCACTGCTACAAAGACTTTGTTTTATGAGTCTTAGCTGCCCAGCGTGGGACACATCAAACGGCACCTCCATTTTGGCCCTTTTGCCAGACTACAGGGCAAGTTTTTGTTTTAGATATTGCTGTTGTTATGTCTCCTACTGTATTTAAGCAGAGAGCCCATTACTATCATGTGACAATACTTTTTATTGTTTTGCATCACAGCTAAAAGAGGCTAAAAGTAAAGTGGACATGTGTTGAATGTTCCTGATGGTGCGTTGTCAGAATCAAATCCTCACAAACCTCTCACAGTATACCGGACACAAAAATAAGGCCCGGTGAGAGCCAGATTTAGAGAAATAACGATTAACACCTGTTTGTGACACTTTGCACAATGCTTTTCTACTGCATTGTGCATCATCTGATCATATTCTATCCGCCAATATGGGAAAAAAATATTGATTGTATTGGATCCAAAGTGATACTAAGTACTAAGTTTCTAAACTTATTATTTTGTCATTCTGACATTCTGAGTAATTATTAGCACTTCTGAAACATGTGATAGACTAAATAAAATAACAGACCACTATTGAGAATCTAAAATAGCCCATCCCAGCCTCTTTCTTGTATTTCAAAATATTCACAGTGCATAGCAAAAAAAAAAAAATAATAAAGAAAAAGTAGGTATGGAAATGTCAAATATGTGTCTCTTTCTTGCCACAAATTGCTGAAATGTTGGAGGAATGTTCTTAAAATGATCATTTGTAGAATTACAAACGTATAAGATTTGGCGGACTCTAGCGGGGCTACTCCTGACAGTCAGATGGCCTGTTGACTTGAAAAGAGCACAGGATGCAAGAAGCAACTTGGCCCAGAAAAGATCAATGATCCATGTCAGTCGAGGAGGGCCGGTAGGGCTCACTGAATGGGCACTTGTTTGATAATAATAGCAGCAGCAACAGAGTATAAAGTCAGCCTGTGGTGGTCACAGACTAATAACGCCAAACCTATTTAAGTATTCATGTTTACCATATCTTCTTTTCCTCCTTTTTTTGTGCCTCGTTCACAGATTATCTAAAATCTGTTTTGGATTATGCAAACGCACTCATAGGCACACATCAGCTCCCCCTCCCCTAATGAAAAACGCAATTTACTGAGAGGGGAAGGCGTGTATTAGGGAGATTTAGTTGTGCATATATAGGCTACCTAAGCAACTTACTTCTCTGTAAAATTGTAATTTGCCACAGATTTCATGTCTCGCCTCAGATTAAAGATGTCAGACAAACAAAAATGTTGTGTGTGTGTGTCCCCTCCCCCTCTGTATGCCACCACCAAAAACACCACAACTATACTAAACATCTTTTTACTCGTTCATCTTTCTAGTTTCACTTAAGTTACATTCATTTAACTTGCATTTCTCCATAAATTACACATACAAACATCATGTGTCTTCAGATTCATCTAGCACAGCTTCAGTGTGCAAGTGTGTCGCACATTTAAGAGACCGTGTACAGCACTGACCAAATGATCCATCAGCCTCTTCAGGCTGCTATTTGAGCCCATCATGACCATTACTGAGGGAGAGCATGCTCTCCCTCAGGTAGAACACTGTGGTGGTAAACCCATTGCACATGCGCCATTACCTTAAATAGCACGAGGCAGCTTTTCTCCACAGATTATGATTTCATTCAGTTTGGTTGTAACTATTTGATCATAGTATTAATGTGCATGTTGTCAATATAAGGCACTAACAGGGAGGCCCAGTTACTTGGTACAGTACCGGTGTAACTGGAAGGAAACTTCATATTACTACGCCGCCATTTTCCCCTCCACACACGGTGCCGAACACCTATTTTTAACATAGTACAGTTTGCTTTGATATAGATGATATCAGCAGGTGACCTTTGGTTAAAAATGAGCCATATATCATAATGATGTCCATGCTTAATTGTATCTGTCCTCTCTGTTATGACAAGAAAAGGTTCTTTAGTAGTAGAGATTCAGATCTTTGAATAGCTACGCACTTAAATAGATATAGGCTGAAAAAAAATCGAATTTGTTTTTGGTTCTAACTCACTGTGATCATTTATTATCAGAGAAGAAAAAAATGGCGGACAAATTATTATTCCTGAGCTCATCCTCACCGTGTGTATCCCTGGGTTTTCCACAGCGCCTGGGAGCTGTAGCCTGACCCGCCCCCCAACATGGTGTCGTGTAATCCCACATATACGGCCTTAAATGACGTTTTTGCCAAGTATTGCTTCAGTGGCGGCGTGGATCAGATTCAGCCATAAAATCCAAATCTCTAAGCAGAACAGACACCCATTGATTGAAAATATTGAACCAATTGTGATTTCATGGAGGGTAAAAGATGAGTCTTTTTATTTTAAGCAGACAAGTTCTTCCAAAGTTGGGTAAAATTTTGTCAGCCTTGTAAAGTAATTTATCTTTTACACGCACTTGTCAAGCCGAATATGTAGATTGCGTGGTGCGTCAGAACCAATAACCCAGCCACAGTTAGTTTACACAGCAGCCTTTGGCGTTTGCTGCCTAAACAATTGACTTTTAAAAGTTTGAATTGTGAATATTAAGCAGGAATCAGAGACTTGAGTGATCAGTTTGCCAGCTGTGCGTCTAACGAGATGGACAACAGGCAAAAGAGCCGAATCAAAGGGACTCCGAGGGCCCACGTGAGTTTCTCCGCCCGGTTCGATCCCACAAATGACCTTTTAATGAACACTGTGTTAAGTTAGCGCAGCGGCTCGTACCCAGGGGACAAAGCAACATTCATCCTCCGGCTCTGCCTCGCTGCTCGGCCTCAACAGGAACAAAGTGTTTGATGCCGCTTCTGATTAGATGCCGACAATGGCAAGAAGATGTCCCCCTTTCTTCCGCGATCGCGCATTTCGCTCACGTACTCCGCTGAATTCTGACCTTCCATCGGCGCGCACAGTCGAGACGATCAACTTTGATCAAAACGCGCATCCGCAAAGGTTTTAATTGGCCCATTATGAATAATCAGGACACGGGAAGGGAAAAAAAGTTTTTGGAAAAGAAATGTATTCTTTAAGAAAAACAAACCAACAAGAAAAAAACCAACAAACAAACAATAAAACGACATGAATGGCAAGCAGAGAAGAAGCTTTGAACACAATGACACAACTAGGGTCCACGCGCAAACACAGGGGGTCTAGTCCATTTCTCATGTCTATGTCCGGCAAGTTTTCTCTTTTCCATCAGGCAAGAAGACATAAAGCCACAGGAAAACGCGACGCAAGAAACACTCAAAGGAGATGCGAACTCAACAGATGAACACCTTAAATAATAAACAGACAACATACCGAAAATAATAAATACACAGAGAAATAATGAGCTTTGCTACACTACACGATTGCCATACACAAATTCAGCCGTTTTCGAGTGGCCAGTCTCGCTCTTTTGCATGTTTTTTTTCTTCTTTCTTTCTTTTTCTTTTTCTTTTTCTTTTTCTTCTTCCTCTTCTTCTTCTTCTTTTTTTTTTTTTTTTTCCTTCTTTCTTTCTTTTTCTTTTTCTTTTTCTTCTTCCTCCTCTTCTTCTTCTTCTTTTTTTTTTTTTTTTGCATAAAGTCTTTGCCACCATCCAAAAACACCGTTGTGCAAAATGATCCACTTCCACAGTCTGACAGCCTCGCTCCTGCAGCTCCAGGTAGCTCCCATGTGTCACATTGAGGCCCCTGAGTCCTTCGGTGCACGATAAATATCCCATCATCAAAGAAAAAAGAAGACAGCCAGGGATTAAAATGAGAAAGGATAAACACCATTTTTTAAGGTACTATTGAGTTAAATGTATGTTATGCAGGTGAGTTGATTGCATTAGAAATATCAATGTTTTGTTTTTTTTTATCAGATCTGAAAGTTACAACAGATCATACAAGAATAAAATTTAACAGCATCGATTTAGCAAAAAGTTAAATGAATGAATGAATGTCAGTGTGTATCCGCCCCTACCTGTGAGCGTCGCGTAGCATTGTTCAGTCGTGTGTGTGTGTGTGTTTGTGGTGCGTCATGACTTCACTGGTTAGCTCCAGTTCAGTGCCGACTCTCACCTGCTTCACCTCTTCATCACTGGCCTGAATGCAGTGACCTTGTCATCCTGCAGAGTCCCACAGGCTGCGCTGAGGTCAGCAGACTGTGCCTCTGCTTTGCCCCCAGAGAATCCTACACACCCGAATAAAAGCACACCTGAGAAACTGGGAGACTTTGCCCACACGCAATAAAGTGGCATCGCGACGCTTCATAAATCTAAAAAAATAGACTTCCCTGATAAAATCTATGTAATTGCATTTAATTACATACTTGCAAATATTTCTTGAAAATGTTCACCTCTGCAAGCGTGTGTATGTGTCACAGAAAACCTCTATGTCGTTACATTAAAGACCCATCCAACATGTTCAGCGTTGCAGGATGACATACCTTCAATAGTGGAGTACTGGCATGTGTCTGGGATTGCAGCGTAGGATGAGCAGTTCAGTTGGAGGCCCTTGTGACTGTAGCTGCCCGGGCCATAGACTTTGGAGTGCAAGGATGAGCCCTCAGGAAAGGGGTTCTCAGCGTTGTTGACGTCGCCGGATTCATGGACGCCTCTCATATCCCCACACTGTCCGGCAGAAGGCCCGGTAAGCCTGTTGCTCTGGAGCTGGCAGTCCACGCTTGAACTGCCTGTCCTCGGCTCCGAGCCGTGCTGCTGAGGGCTCAGTACGACCCCCGAGGCCGCCGTGTGAGCCAGAGACCAAATCCGAGGCTTATCCGGTGCCTCAAAGTGAGACAGGGACACCGTCCCCGTGAGGCCGATCGACGAGGGCGCCTTGGACACTACAGGGTCGAGGAAGTCTGACGGAAGAGTTGGGAGGGCAGCGACGCTTTTGATGGCACAGGGGAAGGCATGGAATCTGTTGGTTAAACTCAGGTGCAGCTCGGAGCCCAAGTCTCTCTTTTGAGGGCCTCCGGACACTGCCATTGCCCTCTGGAGGTCCTGCTCATCTGCGGCCAACTTTTCACAGTCACTGTCCAGTTTGTCACAGTCGTCCTCATCCATGTCCTCCAGGTCACTGAGACGCAAGTCCTTCTCCTCCTTGCAGTCACTCGAGTCTTAATAGAAAAACAGACGTTTTAGGAGAGACTTCTAGATAAAGCACTTGCTCAAAAAACTAATACATGTAGTTTCTTTTTCTATCCTGGAATCTACTTTGTTGCTTTTTTTGGTCCATATTATTCATTATTCAATCATAATCACTAAGTTCAGTGTAAATGACCGTATTTTAACTTTATGAGCCGCAAGTAGAGAATGCTTACCTTTTGTGGCACAATCTGGGTCACTCTTGCTAAGGTCGTCCTTCCTGTCATCGCTGGCCTTATTCTTCGGTGACCAGGTCATCTTGTTCTCCTTCTTTAGCCTCCTCCTGGCGTTGGCGAACCAGGTGGACACTTGGGTGAGGGTCATTTTGGTGATGATGGCCAGCATGATTTTCTCTCCCTTGGTGGGGTAGGGGTTCTTGCGGTGCTCATAGAGCCATGTTTTCAGGGTGCTGGTGGTTTCGCGGGTGGCATTCTTTCGTCGGGCTGTGCTATTAAAGTCTACTGTCCCGTATCTGGAAATGGGACATATTGGACGGCATGCAGGCAGTGGCCATTAGTGCAGTTCGTGAAGGATATGATAGACCAGTCAATCAGACATCCTCTATACCTACAGTTCAAGGCAGGCACATCACTCAGCGTGGACTTACACTCTGACCTTTGATCCCAACGCAGCATTTCTCCTTTGCTCTTTTGGCAGGTTTGCTGAGGCTCATATTACATAAAGTGGAGAAAGAGGAGCAGAGAACTCACCTGTCGTATTGATACTGTCCCAGTGAATGGTCATAAGGATAGTATGCAGCCGTTTGAGTGATGCCGGAGTGTAACGTGCCTGTGCTATCCTTAATGTCATACTGTGGATTCTGTAGAAGACAAGCAGGTGGTTACAAGTGTGCCGTATTCAATAATCTTAAAGTTCATGCAGAAATTGAACAAATATTTATTTTTATTGTATGATTTTAAGCGAGTGCGATCCGGGATAGTAATTAATAAGATAACCCAGGGTGCATACTTTTTAAATGTGTACTTGGTGGCCATATAATCACATTTTCATTTTACTTATTATTATAATATAGGACACGCAGAGTAGATTTTAACAAATTTCAGGTTCTCGAAATAAGACAAGGTTCAATGGCACAGCCAAATATCATATTAGATATATACTATATTAACATACAGTTCAGTCTTTTATCCACTCTGAACCTCTACATACGCAACAATTTAGTTGTTTTTTTTTTTTCCAAATGGCACTTAATGAACACACGTATCAGTATTTTTTTTTTCATATAAGACAGGAGGAGGGCGAGGTGACTTTATAATACTAAAATGACATTTGATTCAAAAACGTGCCAGATTCCTCTGCACTGCTTCCACTCTGTCTACTCTCACTTACTGTACGTACACGGCTGTTTTAGTCGTTTTACAGGGGAGGCGGATGAGACAGAAGGCTCGATAAACTCTATATGGCTTGTCGAGACCGGACGTGTTGGCAGTGTGAGGTAAATTGATGAAGAAAACCCCGGTGATCGATCAGCCCTGCCGCCCCCCTCCCCTTGTCTGAGCATGACATGAGGCCGAAGTGAGCCCACCAGAGCGGAGTAGATAGCGGGCGGCTCGCTGCTGTAGGGGAAGTAGTTGGCGTAGTTCTGGCTGGCGGCGGCCGCGGCGGCGTAGGGGGAGCGAAATCGAATCGCAGCAAGTCGTAGTGGGGTTTGCCGACACGAAAAACTGCATGAAGAGAACCGTGGATAGACATGGTCATTTGCTGTTTCAGCTCCTTTGCTGGATGTATGTGACAGCTCGGTGGTACAAAGATAGCAGAGATGAGTCGCTCGGGTCTCGTGTTGCGCTCCGAAATCTTAAAACGAGCAAGAATGTGTGCCGGTCTTCTTTAGTTTTTTTTATTATTCATTTCTCCACATTAGTTCAGTCATCATGAGCCAGGTGTCATTGTGTTGTAGCCCGTGACCTGCCTTAATTCAAGGTAAGAAACTTTTCATAGATTTACCGGCAGGAGCAAAAGTATCCCAAATTGCAAGCAAGAAACTGAATTTAATGGCGCGGCTGGGGTGGTTTTATTTTAGTATATTTGAAGAGAAGCGATGTGTGCATGCGGCGCGTAAAAGTAACCTGCTTCCCTTTTAAAGGAAAAAAAAAAAAAAAGCAGTTTCTCTGTCAATAAAGCAAACCCCTTTTTTAAAATTCAGAAGTTTTGCATTTGATCCACAATCCAATAAATGCTCAAAAACATTGTGGAGAGAAAAGTTCGGTGACAACTTTTACACGACAGCAACTTTCCCCCCAGTTTGACTTAAACTTCCTCAACTTGTCATTAAGAGTCCGAAAATCAAAATAAAGCAGTTTGTTCGAGTTTTTAGTGGCTCTCGAAATAATCACATTCGTCTAACTCCACATAGGGATGTTTTTTTTTTTTTTTGTCCTATGGAGAAAGTTTGCAGTGCGCAGCGGTACAGCCAAATCACACCTATGTGACATTCACCTCTATTGTCATCAGAAAAACACGTGAGTTCATCCATAATTCAGGGTAATTGGACACGGGTACGTGTCTATTGATATTTGGTCCCACAACAAAAGCACCACGCGCCGAAAGCTGCCGATACTGTCAAAGCAGTCACTAACTCACAGCTGTTTCTTACTGGCAAAAGTGCTCTGACTGCAGCAGTGCGTAAGAAAATATGAAAGAAAATACATTTAAAAAAAAAAAAAAAAAGTATGTGTGCACGTGTGCGTGTACGCAAAACTTAGGAGAAATTAAAATAAAGCAAAGTGACTTACCTGTGAAGCGGCATTGTAGGGATATCCGAATTGGGAGAACGACATGGCTGCTTCTTTTGTTACCATCAGCAATATTCTTTACCCTTGATCGATTGCCACCGATTCTACTTCAAATGCACCGTCTTGCACGCATTTCCACGCACGGCCTTTCGCTCAATAATAGATGACTTCACGCATAGGAGAGAGACTTTAGCCTGGCACCAGCTGCAGATTGTTTTATATGAATGAATAATCCCCCCCCAAAGGACCCGATAAGAAATGAAATTAAGCGTCACTAAGTGCAAAAAAAAGTGTTGTTGTGTTAGCTGAAGGAGGCTTAAGGGATAACGTAACACTTGCAAGATATGGACTGTGCTTGTGCTATTATTTGGGGCTCTATACTTCTTTAGCATTCATCCATGCAAGGGTATCAGCGTGACGTCACTGTAATCCCGGAACGGCAGCGCACCAAGGATGGAAGAATGTCTTTGCCAATCACGTCCAACGCGGGGTTTTCTTAAGGTGCACTGTACGCAGCCTCTCCCCACCTTTGTCAAAGGAATCTTAAAGGATTTGCTCAGATAAAGTCTCGGAAAAGTGTTACAGTGTTCGCCAGTGTTGAGGAAAACCCCCGGAAAGCCTTTGAGTTGAATTAATTAGAAAATAAAGATACGTTCGGGATATTTTTGCGCCGTCCGGCGAGTTAGAGAGTCTCATTATTTTCCACTGAATTTTAACAGTTATTATTTTATTTACGATAAGCCACC
>KV751341.1:9871556-9888852 GCA_001698575.1 Mola mola | reverse complement strand
TGGCCAGAGGTCCATCCCAGAGTTAATGACAATGATGTTTCTATCTTTCTCTATGAGAGGGAGGGGCTGTCCCAGCAGGAACGGTTAGAGGGGTTTTTGGCAGGTCAATAGACCAGTGATTGATGCTCGCCTGGAGACCTACGTGACCATTACGCGTAATACGTAATTGTATCAATTAACAAATGGATACATGCCCTTGTTTAACCAACGAGTAACAGAGAGAAAATATGCCTTAGAGGTGAAATCCGAAGAGCTGTGCTCGAGAAAAAAAACAAAAAAAACAAAAACACAGTGGAAGCCCTGCTCCCCAGTCTAATTAAATATCCGTGGATGGGGGCGACGAGAATTGCATTTTAATTGAATGATGCGCACTTGAAAGATGGGTAAGGAATGATGCTGCCTCGCAGTGAATGAAACGAGAAATAATTTAAGGCCTTATTAGATCAGCAGCTCAACCGTCAGCAGCTCCATCGTTCTCTCTTATAAACATAAACAAACAGTGGCCCCCTCCACGTGTGATGTTGAGCTGGGAGAGGGAGTGGGGGGCGGGGGTCCATTATTCCCCCCTATCCACACACACACACACACACACACACACACTGTGTTTGTAGTGACGGGGATCAGTCCTACTGAGTCAGTTTCTGAAAGTCTGTGACTATGTAGGGCTTCCATTGTCGTCAGTGATGCCCCGCGCCAGATCTGCCTGCCCTTCCATATCTGATATATGGCGTTTGTTCCCGCGGAGACCCCTCTGCGATTATGGACTTTCTCTCCGAGGGGCGCTAAAGAGCTGCGTGTAGGAGATGAGGATATCCCGTCAAGAGATTTTTCTCAGAGATAAGTGGACAGCATAGCCCTGGTCCGGGCTCTGGGAAGTAACTACCAACAGGCAACAGCAACTCTCTGTCACACACACACACACACACACACACACACACACCTTGTGCTTTGAATAAGTTCTGACAGGCAGCTAAGGTGCAGCAGGGCACTAGTTAACTGAACAGCATAATTTTTCCTGTTACCAAACTGTATCAAATATTCACTTTATTCCTCGATTTTTTTTTTTTTTTTGTGCTTTGAATTTCCTTTTTCTCTCCCAACTTGATTTTTCTTTTTGTCCAGTCATCTTAATTCCTGACACTTCGGGCTCATTTTGCACTGAAACTCAATTTAAAGCCACCAAATATGGTACGGACACAAAAGAAAATTTTAATCTACATAATTAACATGCGGATATTTCTCAATACGATCGTGCTGTGTGAATGAAAATATGAAGTAGGCTTACAGTATATTGTATATCCTCTCCTCCAGGTAGTCCTGTTTTTAACTTGAGATAATGCAATTATTTTTATAATCCAGGTTTTTAATGTTGTTTATTGAAGTTAAGGAGAAGAATTACTACAGCCCTTAAAAGTCACCTTAAAGTTTAGACAGCTTAAAGAGATTCACGACATAAGTGGTTTTACACGGACTGTACAAGAGATTAACACGCAACTACATATGTTTTAGTGTATCATTTCTAACATAAAGTTTCATGATGGATATATCAGACTGTATCGAAAGAGAGTGGAAACTTCCACAGGAGTCTGTGCGCACAGAGAGGGTTGGAACAAGCTAAATGTAATTGCATGGTTGGTCGATACATTTCTACAAGGGCATGCATGATGGCTCAAGTACATATGGACAGACTCATGCATAATGCATGTCCAGCAGTCAGTGCAGATCCCACTGAATCAGGCCCAAATGAGCACTAATTGTCGTAGTAGACTGACCACAGTGCCCTCCACTCTAAAATGGGCGACAACAACACAGTGATCCTGTTTTATCTTTACCACTTGTTAGGGTTTGTGTTTTCCAATAGCCATGCCTGGCGACAGTAATAGTTGATATTTCTTTCCTGGCTCCTTCACCTGCAGGATGATGTAGCCATCATGCGCAGGCCCCCGTTGTTGCCAATGCGCAAAACCTTTGGTGCTCAAACATGTTTAATTTATGAAATGCTGGCTGTAGTCCAAAAAACTGAAATATGTTTTTTGAAATTATATCATCTTCATTGGAGTTACTACAACAGTCACAAGTGACAATGCATAGAGCACCAAAAAGTTGACAATCACAACAAAGCACTAAAAGTGACAGATCTATTGTTTCCAGTGGCCTCCTGAATACAAGCATTCCCATGAGAGAAAAAGTTATCTGAGACTTTTTTTTTTTTTAAACTCTCACAGTTGGAATTTGTAGACATACCATTTGTCCCAAGATTCTAGCAAACAAAAGTTTTCACCTTTACAGTCCGTTCAGTAATGGTTTTTTAAGAATTAGCAAGTCCAAGCCTTTGATATATCTTGTTCTAACAGGCCCATGCAGTTACTAAAGAGACTGAGTAATGCATGCATCCTCCATTAGAAGCATCCCTGGTTAGAAAAAGAAAAAGAAAAAGAAAAAGAAAAAAGCTAGAAAGGTGGTTAAGTCAACACTCAATAGCTCCCAGCCCTATTTTCCTACTTAATACATTTCCTATGCTGACTTAATGAACCACACAAAGCCTTTCTGGTTTTTCATCAGATGGGGGGAAGCGGTGATGGTGCTGGAGGTGGAGGATGGCGGTGGATGGGGGGCTGTATGAAATGGTAATAAGGGCAGACAGAGAGAAAGACGGAGGGAGAAGCCCGAGCTGAGCAGCGGATGAAACTGCACCTACCTGGAGGTGTCTGATCTCATTAAAGCCAAATTGGTATATGCCAATAAATCCAAGGCACTTGTGATCTGAAATTATTGCACACACACACACACACACACACACACACACTATGCATACTCACAAACTTTGCCCATGAGCAACATTATTAGTAACTCAGAGAAATAATAGAGCAGTGGCAGATCTGGTCACAGGAGTGGCCAGTTAACACCAAAACAAACATCTCCAGGGCTGCTGAATAATTGCAGCATGCAGAGGGACTCATTATATTTTCATCGAACAGAGAAAAAAAGGAATAGGGCAAGTATTACATAGCGATGAGTGTCTCAATAAATCAATCTGGAGTAGAGGGGGAGGTATAAAATGGACAATAACTTGAATCTGATAATAGCACAAGTTTGATTGCTTCGTAAGTAATGTCGGTGTGTTGTGCTATGCTTTGATTAGTGGGATTGTATTGGGAAAGAACACAATTACACATATATCTGTTAGGTTTCATCAATTTAGACATGAGTCTGTACATTAATGGACAGCCGTTACTACCAGTTTGTTGGTAACCTTGTCGCTTTGATTGCTTGTGTCCCATTTTTTTAACTTAAACAAATCTAAGGCATTTTTTGCATTGGGAAATACATATCCCAGAGGCCCCTTTGGGCTCCTGGGAGAAGCAGAGAGAAGGGAGAAAGTGGCATGTGTGTGTTGTTTGTGTGTGCTGGCTTGCAAGAGTTCCCCTCGAGGCTCTACTGTAAAGCTATCATCAGCACTGGTGTCAGGGATTTGTAACTTGTCACGGAGAGCGCGCTGGCAGTGACTCTGGGAAATAACTGCTTATGGATAGAGAGTCGGGGTCGCGCAACTTCTGCCAGCGTAGGTGTGCGTGAGAGAGATAGAGAGTGGGGAACAAGTGGGAGGAATGTGTGTCTATTTTCTCGCTGGGGTTCCTGGAAGTGTGTGTGTGTGTGTGTGTGTGTGTGTGTGTGTGTGTGTGTGTGTGCGTGTGCGTGCGTGCACTGGTAGGGTTGCGGGTCGATCATATGATGTGTGGGTCCATGTGTCGTCTTTCATCTCTGGGCCTGAGGCTCTGTGTACGTGGTGTGTGGAGGCCCAGCATTTCTATTCTGGGCGTGTCAAAGATGCTGTGGTGTCACCATGTGGCTCCACAGTTTAACATGAATATGATCAAATATGTATTTTCAGTCACTGGCTTTAAGGAGCATGCGCGGGCTTTACCTCCTTGCTACTGTGCCTGTGTGGTCTTCTGCTTGCAGGATGCTGACTTATAACCAAACTTTCCCTAAAGGAGGAGGACCATCAACAAAATGCCACTGTCAGGTAAATATATGTATCCACCAAAAAAAAGAAAAAGGTTCCTGTGGAATGATGAATAGAGGGCTCATTTTCTCATTGGCAGCTGCGTGTTTTTTCTTTTTTTTTTTTAAATCACACGATGGCGGTTGACCAAGTTTGAAGGGCCCGGGGGTCATGGAACTCTCTCAGCTCATGAATGATCATGTCAGCATTCAAATGGAGCAAGAAAAAAAAGGGACGAGGAGGAAAATTGCAGTTACATGGTTTCCGTCTGATTACAGCTGCTAAATCCAAGGCAGCATTTGTGGCCCATCTCTAGGGCCCACAGAGGAAGAGAGACAGTTCCTATTACTGTCAGTCCAATTATCAGCCACAGCTCAGCCACCGCTGTCAACACCAGACAGGTCATGGTATGTATCAGCATTTTTTCTAATGCACAGACATTTTTCAGTCAGGGAGGCCTTGCATATACAGAACAGCTTAGAGTAAATATAAAGCATTCAATTTAATCTTGTCTTCTTAAATTACGTGGGGTCAAGAGTTGAGAAGGAAGGGATCAAAGACCTTGCTCACCATAAGTGAAAAATGGCAACACAACACTGAAATGGTTGCAATATTTTCCCTGTGGTTTCATGTGTCCTTGTGGCAATCCACCACACTTAGACACACACACAGACGGGCAAATGTGATGAGAAGCAGTCTAAATATTGAAACCCTCTCCATTACAGAAGGCATTGATCTGCGTGGAGCGCATCTGCTGAGCTGCCTCCAGTGTTGCACCATGGCGATGCAGAGAAGGACCAGCCCCATCTGGTCTTGGTTCAGCCTGGTTTACTGCAAAGTGGTGCCAATACAAATAGCTGTGCTTGATGTTTGTTTGCATAAATTGTTTTGAAAGGCTTCACCAAGAGTTTTTTGGAGGGATGGATTACGATGGGGAAGTTAGAGAGCCAACCGTGGTGGAATAATCCTCACAGAGCTTGACAGTTAGATTTGCTCTTCTTTAAAAGTAAAAATAAAAAGAAAATTGTATTGGATTTTTCTTTTTAGTTCCTGGCAGTGTGTTTGGACTGTGAACTTTTCATTGGTGTGTGTGTGTGTGTGTGTGTGTGTGTGTGTGTGTGTGTGCTTGTTGATGCTGCTCTCTGCACTCTCATATAGCAGAGCAGTGTCAATTTCAATAACATCAGCATAGCGTTTAACACATACCAAAAGTTCAGTTGAAAGTTCAGAGCCTCAATGCAATGTAGGGGAAATGTTTCCCTTCCTAAAGCCCTCGCACATCCACTTTGATTCTTCTCCCACTGGTCAAGGCAAAGAAAGAGAAACGCAAAGATATAGAGTGAGGTCAATTTGACATGTGGTGCAATGACAGAAAAGCAAGTGAAAATGTAACATCCATTAAAATAGGCTCATTTTGTATTGTTTAGATTGTACATATTGGTTAAAATAAACACATGGCATTCAATTAGTAGTCATCACCACTTAGCTCTGGTTTTGTTAAAGGTATGAGAAAATTGCCCTGACTGATTTCATGCATTAAGTGTGCCAGCTCAAGGCTAACTGGTACCAGACAGACTTTTGTGTATGCTACATGCATAGCAAGGCCCTTAAGTCTTGGCCGGAGCCCCCCTGATAGGGTGGAAATCACAACTCTACCAATGACAGTTCAATCGTTCAGGCCCTCTGTTCCTTATTTGTTGCTTAGCCAGTGGAGGTCCCTTCATGGTCGACTCCCAACTAAATCCAGATGCGGCTAAAAATGTTTCTTGCTGCAACATTTGTCTTTGTCTTCAGCTCCTCTGCAGGCCACAATGTGTCAGGCTGAGGAGCTAATGACGGTTTATTTTCTTGTCTGTGCACAAAAATCCTGACATTTCTCCTTAACCATTTATGGGTTTGGTCTCCACATAAACACACACTGGTTTGACTAGCTCAGCAGCTACAGTGTAGAAAATACTATGGCAAGACCCGTGTGTGTGTGTGTGTGTGTGTCTGTGTGTGTGTGTTTAATTCTTAAGCTTGTGAAAAACAAAGACAAAATAAAGGTGTAATCTAAACTGTGAAAGCACTGACTCAAATAAAAACAATTGCAACCATGATGTTATGCTTTATGCCTGCTAAAATGTCTGCCTCATCAGTTGGATTTCCACTCAGACATGGTTTAATTTCATGTTCTTTTTTCAACCTCAAGTTATGGCAGCAGGCTTGACTTCGTTATTTTTTTCATTGCAAAATGTGGATCCATCTTAAAGCCAAAAAAGAGTGAAGGAGAGAGAAACAGGCTCCCACGATCCGTTCAACTTAAATGCAGATGTTACATGTTTGGCAACATCAAAAGGTACTATACTGTTTAGAAGGTGAAATCATATAGCTTTGATTAGCCTTTTCACTGGTTAATGTTAACAAGCTTAGTGCATGGTTTGTGGGTGAATCCTAACCTTCACCTCTTTGCCAACGCATCATCATATTACATACTTTCATTTCAGCTTGGCCTTGTAAAAGCTAATTTTTGATTTGCAGATTGTCAAGCTGATTTTAGAGAAGGTAAGCGGATCGGATCAGATCTCCACAAGCCCCCACTGCTCTGGGGCAACATGGACGCCTCTAAATAAGGGGGCAGTATCCTTGAAATGCTACAACTTGGGTCTTTTCCCTGTTCAGTTCAAGATGTTTTCCATTTTAAAGTTAAGGTTTCTATAATGTAGACATGTCTTCTATCTCTCTCAAAGATATTTATTTAGAGAACGATAAGGGGTAATATATGGAGAGAAAAGTGGTGGTGTGGTTAGGGGGAGGGGTGCAGGGCTAACAGCATTCCTTTGAAATATTTGGTGAATGAGGGTCCTTCAACAAGTGTTGTGTTTACTTTGCTTGTGGGAAAACAAATCAACACAGGCAGCGTCTGACAGGGGTGTAAAACAGCTCTTTGGTTTGGAGCAAGGCTTCAGTTTCATTGGCAAGCACACTGGTGTCACTCCAAGGTGATGAGAGTAAATATACGGTGCTAGCTGTAGGTCAGTGCTAGCTGAAGTCAGCTTCATCAAATCGGTGACAAAGTGCAGTTTTAATCTAAGAGCGGCAAAAATAAGAATAACGCTCATAATTTGTATTTGTTTTAAGTATTTTAGTATTTGTGACAAAAAAAGATTCTTGCAGTCAGTGTAGTTGCACCTCAGCAGGGAATGAAAATTAATTCAGAGGTTAACATTTACATATTTGCAGGTAAAACTTAATTTCCCAGATATTTGGAGGTACAGTAGAGATGAATGATACATATTAATTTCTTAACACTATACAAAATTCTAGCCAAAATATCCTGGATGTGACTGCTGCTATCTTGTCTATCTCTGCCCAGCAGATCAGGAGGCAAAACCGTTGTATTGAATTTCAAACCTGTTGGAAGCAGGATTCATCAATGCTTAAGTTAACTAACAAATTCCATTTTAGCAAATTTAGCAAGAATTTAGCAAGATTAGCAGTAACAAAACTTGAATATAAAGTATATATCAACTTGATAAGAACTACATAAATACTCAATGTGCACTTCAAGTAGTTATTTTAGCTTATATCTCAACATAGACAGGGTGAGATTCATGACATATACTATAGCCCGCCAGCAGGGGGAGATCAAGTTGCTTGGGCTTCACTTTTAAGGAGCTTTCATGCCATTTTATATACAGTCAAACTTCATAACCCATAAAGCAGTGTATGATATAGGACTGTCTCAAGAATCAAGCTAGTTCACTACAACTTTTCAGGGATATAACACTCCAGCCTGTGGACACAGTCATTACTATGAACGATTTATAGCTGTTATTTTTAAAAGTAAAGAAATCACTGTGAAACTAAAGGAGCAACTGAGGACTGTTTTCTCACTATTCTGCTTGAAGTCAACTTCAGATCACGATCTACTGTTACCAGTAACCAAGAATGTCTTGCCCTTTAACTTGGTAATTAAATGTAGATACAGTTGATAAATCTAAAAATGGAAAGCCTGCGAAGAGGATTTATACTGGCCATGATTTTAAACAAATGGATTAGAACATTTTTATGTTTTTAAAGGCCTCAGTACAACAATGGCCCAAACCATAAAAACAATCAAATTATTGTACCTTGACTAAAAAAGCACAGGTATTATGGGTGACGTAAAGGCACAGAGAGCTGTTTTCATTTAATAGAATAGATCATATCTTATATTTATGTCTTAGTTTATTTACTTTGTCTCTATCGTGTGAGTCTGACTGTTTTGAACAGACAGTAGAGTGTGGTTGTAGTATGTACTTGACCTCACCAGTAGGAGAACAAAGGCAGGAGGAGAGTGGAACCATGTTGCAGTCCTCAAATCTGCCGCATATCCACTGGCTTTGGAGCTCACTTCTGTCCGCTTCAAGCTTCCTCATCACTAATTGCTGGCAATAATGTAACAGCCTACAGCCCACGTGCATTTGTATTCACACACACTCTACCTCCGTGTCTCAGTTTTCCATTCTAGTTCTCGCTTTTACTTTTGATTTTGCCCTTTTTTTGTCTTTCTGTCAATGTCTTTTGGCCCTCAACTTGACCACCTATCTTACATAGGTTTGATCTCGGCCAGCACTAACCCATTGTTATAGGTGATATTTGTGTGTCTGTGGAAAGACTGTATTTATATCTAACGCTCTCTTCCTCTCTCCATGAACTGTGCTCAGCCTTCTTTGACCATTGCATCGCTCTGTATGCAATCTACGGAAGAAGTCCTGGGGAAGTGTACAAACTGTGTTGAGCCCTGACTCCTGTGCAGGGGAATTGTTGACTAAAGTAAATTATCTCGCTCCATGTGCGCTCGCTGTGCCTTTGGCAGCACTGCTGTAATCCAAATTAAGTACAGCAGAAATCTGCTTGCTGTTGAAACACATATGCCCAGTTTTGAGGGTGTTGATAGTTTCATTTTGAGAAAATTGATAAGAGAATAAAAATTACTTGCCACTTATGTCGTACGCATCTGTACACCAGTTGAGTTTCCGTTAACATCCACATCTGTCCAGACTCAAAGGACCCCTTTACACCTGGCATTAAAATGTGTTTTTTGTGAATGGACTGCAATCGGATAGAGCTTGAAGACCTCAAAGTGCAGGTGTAAATACCCTCCAAAGGTTTTGAGGATGGCGACAGTGAACACAAGTATAAATGTGATTGCATCTCCAAGCCACATACACCACAACTTTACAGTGCCGTAACATAATTCTCTCCTCTATTCCACTCCTTCCCCTGCCACCATATACCATATACATGTAGCAACTGATATTGCAGAAGTCTGTGTCACACGGTGCAACAGCAAATGCATGCTGAAAAATAAAAATATCAAGAAAACCAGTGGACCACAATGCTTCAACACATGATGTTGCAAAGGAGCTATAGCCTGGGAGCTTTTCATACATATCTCCAACGTAAGATCTATACAATCAGCACAATTTCAAGGAGGGTACCCAAAATTAGTCTCACCATTTCAGAATCTAACCAAATTTACAATATAGTCACAATCTCACCTTCTGGTCCTAAGTCATGGTTGAATAATGACCAGAAAATGCTGAGATATTAGGTTTCTGCAGTTTCAAAGAATCAATATTTAACGACACAGGAATAAGACTCCTTTGAGCAATTATTCTTTTGGTTTTTGTTCCTGAGACTGAGCAGCTAGTTACGTTGCTTAACCTAACCAAAACGTGACTGTAGCCTTAAATGTTTTTCAGAATGGATTATCATGGAAGTCCATACAAAATTGCATTTTTGCAGTGATGGGTCTATTACACACATTGACTTGGTTCAATGTTAAACACCTGCTCATTATGTAAGCGAATTAGGATGTGATGTGTACTTTTTTCTCTTTTTTTTTTTAATAGAAAAAATTGTATTTTTTTTGGTTTAAATTTCAAATTTAAAAAGAACATTTTAGAAACAATAACATAAACAGCTGAGCTATTACAGGTCTGTAAGTAAGTATTGTCTACACACATGGCAGTGAGATGTCTGGGCACGGTCATCAGGGACTGGTAGAACAGGGCACTGAGGCTGAAGTCTTGCAGCCCCGGTCCTCCCTGAGGGTGTGGGGCTCCTTGCCAGGGGCTTATCGCTTCACACACACTGTCATTTCCTACAATCTCTTTCGCATCCCCTTCCTTTCACCTCCCTCCGCTCTTTCCTCCTGTCTATGTGTAGCACCTCCTTGAGCTGTCGGCACGTTGGTGTGGAGGGTTTCCTTTAGGAAGGAGAGGTCCATGTTCCGACCACAGGCTGATACAGGAGGGCCGATAACCTCAAAGCCAAGTGCTACACTGCCAGCTGACATGAAGCAGATGTCCTCCTGACCCCTTTCTCTTTTGGAAGAGGATGCCCAAACACAAATAGCTGGGAGCAGAGTGAAGAGATGTGACTTTTTGAGCTGCAGAAGTTACTATAACAATTTGAGATTTGGTGTGGTACAGCAACCACAACAATATTATGTGAGTATACTTTGTGATTGACATGCAAGACATTTAAATAAATCTAATTATAGAAAAGCAGCAAAAGAGCTGAGTAACGAACAACATGTGTTTCTTTACTGTTCTATTATTTTTATTACTTACTGGAAAGTGTGCCTTGAAATGCAGTTATATGTTTTTCTTTTTTGGAAACAACACTGCTGTTGATCCTTTGATGTGTGGGGTAAATCACTATATATATTTTTTTTTTTTTACATTTTTTTATGCTGTCATTAATATTGATGGCTGTTTTAATTACTGTGGGAGGTAATTATTGGTAGGCTGAAAGTATACAAAAAAAAAAAAAAATCTTAAAGATCTGCTTGGTTACATGAAAAATGCATTGTCACAAAGCTGATAATAGATCAGCTTTCTAAGCCCAAAACAAAATATTTTGGAGATAAAAGCTAAAAGTGAGTCCTATATTCGAATACTACTTAAGTAGTATAAGTATCTGACATGAAATGTTATGCTGCGAGCAATAAATGTACTTAGGTCTCAATAGTACAAGTAAAATACATTTATATGTTTACATTATTGAATACTTATCATCGTGGCCAGTTATCAGATCCACTTTTTACATGCCAATAAAAATGATTTAAAAAAAAAAATGCTGTACATTACTGATGAAAAGCTGTTCGATGTGGCTCTGTAATGTTAACGGATGAGATAATGTTTTGAAGTTTTCTTCGCATCAAAGCTTAGTCACTTTTACTGACTTCCTCCCCTCACTCTTTTCTTTAAGCAGAACATGTGAGGGGATTGGAGCGGTAAAACTTTTCCCTTCTTACTCATGGAGCTGTTCATACCATATGTTTTCGGCTCAGAGCCGCTGCTTATTATTGCTCCTCGTTTCAGTCAGATTTAACCCCAGTCCACTATAATCTCTGACCACTCACTCCAGACAAAGAAAACAAGAAAATATTTAGGGTTGCTGAGCAATGATAATTGTCGCATTCTGGAGCAGGCATGTGTCAGACACATGGTGTGAGTAGTAGCTGGTGGAATTGGACTGGGATGGAACAAGAAATAAGATGATACTCCAGCTTTATATAAAGAATTTTTAAATAGGTGCTCGGTGCTTCAATCTTCCATTCCATTCACACAAACTCTTTCAGTCGAACTCCCCCTGTTCTCCCGGCACATACACTGTCCATGTCCACAAGAGTATATAACGTCCAGCTGCCTCTGGTTCTCTCTGAAGTCTTGAACCCAGACTCTGATTGGTCAGCGTGCTGAAACAACACCTCAAGGAACAGCCAGTGGACAGCTAGCACAATGCTAATCAGATGCTAATCTTAACAATGCTAATCAGTAACAACAATAACTTATTTCAGGACAGAAAAATTGATAAAATAGTTGAGAAATGAAATATTTATATAATATGCTGTAACAAAATTTTTGAACATAGAATTAACTTGTACAGTTAGGTCCACAAGTATTTGGACAATGACCCTTTTTTTTTTTATCATACACCAGCACAGCAGATTTGAAATAAAACAATCAAGATGTGATTTAAGAGGTTTCACAGAAATATGGAATTTACCTTTTAGGAATTACAGCCATTTAACGCAGAGTACTTTTGAGTAGAGGGCTCAAAAGTGTTTGTACCTTTTACTGACAAGCACTTGTAGTCGGTTCCCTTGTTGCTTCAAGAAAAATGAAGCAGATAAAAGGTCTGGAGTTGATTTCAGGTGTTGAATTGACATTTGGCAGCTATCAATATGAAGTCCAAGGAGATATCAAAGGTAAGGAGGCCATCATTACGCTATAAAACAAAAATAAATCTATCAGACACATTGCAAAAACTTGAGCAGGTGCCAAATCAACGATTTGGTACATTCTTAAATAGAAAGAATGTACTGGTGAGCTTAACAACATCAAAAGGCCTGGAAGGCCTCAGAAGACATCTAAAGCTGATGTCTTTCCTAGGCGAACAAAAAACCTTTCACAACATGGAGACACGTCAAGAATACTTCAGAGAAGGTAGATATATCATTGTCAAAGTCTACAATGGGAAGAGAAAAGTCTGGAAAAGGAAAGTAACAGCTCATGATCCAAAGCAAACCACATCACGTGTCAAACATGGTGGAGGTAATGTTATGGCATGGGCATGCTGGCTGCCAATGGAATGGGTTCACTGGTATTTATTGATGATGGACTGCTGACGGAAGTGGTAAAATTAATTCTGAGGTGTATAGGGCTATACTCTGTTCACATTGCGTCAAATGCTACAAAACTGATAGGATGGAGCTTCACAGTGCAGATGGATAATGACGCTTAACACACTGCGAAAGCAACTCAAGTCTTTTGGAAGGCAGAGAAATGGAAAATTATTCAATGGCCAAGTCAGTTACCTGATCTTGCCATAGGCTTAGGTTGTGCCATAGGCTTAGACTTAGGTTGCTAGGGGGACACTCAATGATACACTGAGCTCCTCTCTTCTCCTCCCCATCTGACCCTGATTCTATCTCTGCTCCTCTAATTGTCCATAACCTGACAAAACATTATACTAACATTACTTCTTCTTTGGGCTTTACCATGCTGCAGGTTTTCTAGGTCACATTGGTAGCTTCTGCTATGGTCCTGCCTGATGCTTACTCCCCACTTTAGGGCAGGAGATCTTGGACTTGGATCCTAGGCTGGATTGCCCAGCGCAAATCTGGATCCATGGATTACAATGACTTCTGGACCAAAAGACTACACCTGCTTCTGGGTCAATAGATTTCTCATACATCTGGATTTATAAACTCATGAACTCCTACATTCTTATTAATCTGTCATTGTCATGTTGTTGTGTTCTTTACAAGTGACATCGGTTGCATGTCCATCCATCCTAGGAAGAGGGATAGTCTTCTGTGGTTCTTCCTGGGGTTTCTTATTTTTCCCCGTTAAGGTTTTTTTTAAGTTTTTCCTCAGCCAGTTGGAGGGTCTAAGGGCAGAGGGTGTCACATCTGTATGGTTTGTCAAAGCCCAGTGAGACAGTTTGTAATTTGTGATTTAGGGCTATAAAAATAAAATTTGACTGAAGGATTTGATAAGCAGCAACTGAAGGCGGCTGCAGTGAAGGCCTGGCAAAGCTTCTCCAAGGGGGAAAAATTTGATGACATCCCTGGTCTCCAGACTTCAGATAGTCACTGCGTGCAAAGGATTTTGATCCAAGTATCAAAAGCTATGGCTACAATTACAGTTATGTTAGTTTGTCCAAATGCTTTTGAGCCACTGAAAATGCAGGTACTTTGCATAAAATGCCTGTAATGGCCAAATGGTGAATGCCATATTTCTGTGAAAATTTATAAATTAAAGCTGAAAGTACGCACTTTGATCGCATCTTGACTGTTTTATTATAAATCCATTGCGGTGGTTTATAGAGGCAAAATTGATAGGAAAAACAAACAAAAAAAAAAAACGCTTCCGGATCTAAATGTGTTCCTTCTAATATGTCTTTCTAATATATATATTTCTCTCACCAGTCCTGTTTAATGATTGGCAGTGTGGCAGACTCACACAGCTCAGCTGGAAAAGCTCTACTTTATTGACATAGTGAACAGTTTAAGTCAAAGACATTTCATTTATTTCTGTCCGGCTCATTTAGAGTCTCCACAATGAATTCCACTTGCCCAATTCATGAGTTTACTTCCCCTGAAAGACATGAGAGCAGTGCAACCACGAACATTAGCTCAGATTACTCATGTGTTAGGATTCCTTCAGTGTTCATCATCTTGTTGGCAGAGACCTTCACCTCTCCAAAACTAAATTGAAATTCAAACCTGGTGATTAAACCTGCAATTTAAATATATGTTTAAAAAAAAGTAAAGAAAATAATATATACACTGTATATATACAGTATATAATGTATGTCGTCCGGCCTATAGGCCTATAGGTTATCTTGGACACACAAACATATATAGTCACAGACACATATGCCCACACTGGTCTCTTGCTTCCTCTTGGGAGGAAAAGTGAAGATGAACGTGCACAAAGACCTTTGAGCCCTGTGACCTCATTACCATTCAGAAGCAGCAGTGAGAAAACGAAGGCTGCTGTGTTCCCAGTACAGCTCACCCCCAGCTTTGGTAGATGATGTGCATGAATGGGAGGGTTGTGGGGTGAGCAGCAGCGTCTCCTGAAACCTCTGCTACATGCAAACGCACTTCCTCCTGGGAGACAGGCGGCCTCTGCTTTCTGTCAGGGTGTCCTCAGCCACAGGCCGCTGTTCACTTGGTGGGAATCTGGTCTTCTGGTTTCAAAGACGACCTCCCTCTCTCTACACATGTGAAAGAAAACAAGACCTGAGGAAGACAGTGCTGTTCATCCTCTGCTATCGTTTCCTGTATTTCCGTTGCTTTCTCTCTCCTACGCCCACTTCCCGTTCTCTTCTTCTTCTCTTTCTTCTTCTCTTTCTTCTGTTGAGGCGGTCGATAGTGTTAATTGGCTCACTCAGTCACCGGTGCATTGATTGCGGTCACTAATAAAAGGACTATTGATTGGCACTTTGTTTAACACTGGCCCATGCAGTGAGAGCTGCCCTCTTATACTATCCAGACAGCAACCTTTTCCTGTTTGCTAGTCTCTTAATGTCATAAATTATGTCAGTCGATTAAGGAGATATTTCTTGTCTCATGTTTATGCTCCGTCATTCTAAGGACATCATTAGATTGTGGCTCCTAAGGAGAGAAGTGTGGCACCTGAGAACTAAGAGTGACAACCTGCCACTTTGGGAATATTGTTTCCTGTCAGACCCAGATTCAGAAGACGAGAGTCACACACACACACACACATACACACACACAATGAAGATTTTTCAGCTATTTTACTTACTTATTTACATATGAAAATGTCTAAAGATGACCTATATGTATAAGCATCAGGGTACCCCTCTGTGACAATGAATGCACTGATCAAATAGTGGGTTTAACAGGGTACAGGGTGTCATGTATCAGTGTCATGCAACACATAACATATCAGAGACAGCTTCTTTTAATAAATATTGTTCTAAATACAATACACTCTAGAAAAGAGAAGTACAAGAGCAGTAATATTTGGTCCATAAAGTAGACTGTTAACTCGCCTCTAATGGAACCTCAGGAGACCAGATTTGGATGCGAGTATCTCTTCAAGTTACCAAGTTTTACTCTGTTTTGAACGAGGCTGAAACATTGAACAAAAGCATTAACCAAAATCATAAATGATGCAAATGGTGCCATATTTATTCTCTGTTGTTCAAACAGCAACAAATAAGTGGCTAAGTATTCAAGAAAGTACAATTCATCTCTAATTTATGTGACTTTATCATAGTGACACCCTGCCACGAATTTGTGGAATTGTGGATTTTGGAAACCAAATTCTGGTGAATCTGAATGCTGCTGTAATACTCCACTCGCAAACACTGACATTGTTTGACCCATGAAACTCATGAAAACATTGTTATAAACTATAAATTCCCGATGCAATCCATGGAGGCCCCCACCTAAAGGAAAAGCCTGTTGAGTCTGTCACTGTACAATCTTTGATTGGACCTATTTGTTGTGTTTTTTCTTCAGTTTTTTAAAGTAATAAGCAAACACTGTTTTGTGTACAGTTTATAATGGTCTCCATCGGGCCTGGTTCTCGACATTGAGCCATTTGTCATGCGTCCTCAGGCAGTTCCTGAGCAGTTTTTGTGGCATGGCAGCACACCTTTTCCTACCTGGGGACCAGTGTCATGTGTCATTCACATGAACGCAGCATCAAAGTTTTCCCATTGAGACTACCAATGTTATTTACTTCAATTGCCAGTGATTTTGATTTTGCTGATCAGCGTGTAATGTAAAACTTGTGATAGAGATTAATGGGGTGGGGTTCGATGGGGTTAAGATGTTACAAGTATGATAGCTTATATACAACAATGTTTAGCAAGGACTGAGATACTATAACTGCCCCAGCCTTGATATGTCGCAGCCATCGAGCCAGCTGGAGTTTTTAAGGAAAGGTAAATATGCAGTCCTGCTGATGTTTTTAAAAACAGACAAGCCTTAGCACCCAGCCAACTTGTCCCACGAAGCAGCAACATTTCTCTTTTTCTGATAATTGAAAGGGTTCAAGGTTATTTGCACTTGAGACATGTCTGTTCTCCTGCAGAAGAATAGGCAAACTGACAGGAAACAGCCTGAGCTCGGTTTCTAGTTTTATTGCAATTAGCTGTGCGCTATTCCTCACCAAGCAGTCTTGTAGCTTCAGGAGTCAAACACAGGTCTCCTGAGTAAGACGATGAAAACTGGAAATGGGGTGTAAGTACCTCCATGAGAGATTTAATTATCGCCATTAAATATTCAATGATCAATAGAATTTGTTTTAGCCGATCAATAGGTGGCCAGGCCTAAGAAGGACAATGTGCATAAGTTACTATTTGCATTTCAAAGCAGCTATCACGTGGCCCCATTGGAAATCTATACCATTTTGTTAGGCTGTATTTCATATTTAGCTGCTTTATCCCCTTATCACTGACTGCTATTGATTCCCTTCTCTTTATTTACTGCCTGAAAACTGCCTTAGGTTTAAAATGTCAAAATGTTTTTAGGGAATCCGATATACCTCCATCTGCCTTCTTCATCTCATATCTAGGTCTTTATCTCTCTCTCTCTCTCTTACTCCCTTGTCTCTCTTTCTTCTCCCTCCCGCACTCCCTCTTCTCAGTAGAGTTAGAAATTAAACCCTGTCATCTTCCCTCCCACCATACCCTTCTCTGCTCACTTGGGTGTGAATCTGCACATTATTCAAATAAATATCTCAGAAGTGTCAAGGGAATACTCTG
>KV751341.1:9853231-9867617 GCA_001698575.1 Mola mola | reverse complement strand
AGAGATGTCATCTTAGTCTTTTCACGACAAACTGATTCAAACATGATCTTTCATCACGATACTAAAACACTTTTCAAAACAATTTACAGTCTTGTTTCCTTTCAATCTTAAAAGTTAATTAGAGCGTATTGAATTGTTATTGAGTTATTTAGTTGCATTTGCTTAACTGTGCTATTATCCCTAGAGCTTGGTGTTGCAGTGTTAATCTCAGTGGTCCCACTGCCTTCCCTCCTACCATCACACTTATAGTTATAGCTTTTCTCCTAAATGTCAGTCCCAAGCCATCTCAGTCCCTGTCCAACTAGTCCCCTCTAAGGAGTCTTGCCTCATCCTAGACAACCTGTGAGCCCTAGAGTCACATTTCAGGCCTGGCTGCTACTTAAAGGCCCATAATCTGCACGGAGAATGGCAGAATGGCTATAGTGTGGCGGCCTGAGCGGAAGCAAATTATTCGCTTTAAGGACTCCTGCTGCTGTGGGACCCAGGCTAGTGGCTGGTGCCGTTCACACACACAGTGTGCAAGTCATCATTATTTATTTAACCTGTTAAGTGTTTAAAGTGGAAGAGGCCCACCGGGACATGGCGTGGTTGATTAAATTATTCCACATAAATGTACATATACTGTATATGTGAAGCTTTCCTGATATTGTTTATAAATGGTAACACGCTCACTGTGCCAGTGTGCTTGGCTGAAGAAGTTGTACTACAGAATCTGCTCTTAATGTTTTTTTGTTTTTCTTTGGTGGCTTTGTGTAAAAAGACCGTTTGTTTTATTTCATTGACAAAATAATATGCAACACATATTTATGTTTTTTGTGTTTCTGTATCCAGGTAATTCTGTTTGATCACAGGAATAGACGGAGGAGATAGTGTGTGTGAATTTGTGTGTGTGGAGTAAGTAGTCCCAGCATTAATAAAGTAATCACTGGATGTTGGCCCTCCCATAACATGTTGGGCCAGCAGCATTTGCCCCCAGTAATGACACCATTACAGGACTGAACTAGCCAGTGGAGACTTTACCATTGGAAATTGCCACCTCACCTCCTCATCATAAGGGCTGAGACTGTTGTACCTGAACCTGCAGTGCAACTAAAAAATGTAGCTTTATTTATTTTAACCTGTGCTAACTAATTGCACAGTTTCAGATACATACAAACATTATTGTGGTCATCTTTGTTATCCATTACACGCGTTTTCATACAAACCAAAATCCCCCTTTTTGATCCATGTTCAAATCAAATCAAACCCATTTGTAAAACATGCCAGAATGCTGATGGAATCAACATTTGGGAGAATGCAATGTCAATTTAAACAAGTTATCAAGAAAAACACAGAAATTGAGCTACTAAGTAGAGACATTGAGAGGAGGAGAGAGAGATGGTGATTGAACAGATTGAATGGCTAATGAAATGGGAACCTCCAGGCCTGAATAAATTCTCTGGTCTGGCGATCCCCCAGGATGCTGGCCTCCCAGGGAGATTAATGAGCTGGGCTATGGGTTGGCCACTTGGCTATGGTATAATGAAGTAGTTTGCCTTGGCAATGTGCTTGTGAATTCATCACAGTGTCCACAAGTGCGCTGGCTGAGCACAACATCTTTATAAATCCCCAGCACTCTTCACTCCGGCTGGTGCTGATTTATGGTCCACCTCACCTTTCCAAATGGTTTGGCCTCTCTCACCAGACCCCGCCCTGGCTGACCATGACTATCCTAGCGAAATCCAGGTCACTGCTCTGATGGGGAAGAAATGGGAGGCTAATCAGATAATGGGAGAGATGAAAATGGGCGAGAGAGAGAGTCAGAATCTTTGGTTTTGTCTGCCTCACTAGCATGGCATGGTTCTCCAAAAAGTGATTAATTCTGTTTGCCATATGTCTTAACTGAATAAACATTGTCTGCATTTGTATCACGCATCTTATTTGCTATTTCTCTAATTGATAATAAATGCAGCCACGGGACTGTTTATAAATAACAGGTGATTAAAAAGTATTAAATTCTAATTGCCTTCATTAAGCAATTAATGATACACGTTGATGAAAGCATATCAACTTTTTAAAAAATTGCTGTCGGCTTTGATTTTCTTAAGAAATGAAAGAGCAGCGTGGTTGTAAAAATGTTGGGGAAAGAACATTGCTGCAGTGGATCAAGGGTCAGTTTTAAGCAGTGCCACTTTATGGCTCGACTGTGTGTGCAGCTGGGCAGGTGCTGAGGAATCATATACAAGCTGTTGCATTCCTGACTCTATCTGGTTGATGGGGCGCCATCAAGGAAAGGGTGTTAGGATCTGGAGAATGCAGTTTGATCTTCCACACAAGTTCTACTTTCCTTTTAGGGCTAAGAATAGTAAAATATCTGCATCATTTGCAAGGCTGTCTTTGGTAAAAAGTTCATTATTATCCATTAAAAATCCATAATTATTATGGATGGGGTGTACATCTGGTTGTTAACATAGCTGGATTTCTCCTCTGAATAACTTCACACAATTCTAGATCTCTAACTACATTCCCACTAAAAGCCTGGCATTTGATATAGGCCTGTGTCCCCCTGAGACATTGTCAACCTGGCTGAAGACTGATGAGCCCCAGTGATACATGACTCTAGGGCTCAGAATGCCTGTCTGCATGTTAACTGTAGTTCCACATGGAATAGTGGTGAGGAAATTAAAGGAGAACAATAAAGCATATTGAGGAATGTTTAGATTAAAATCCATTCAATTGGGTTCTCGCCTAACACAGTTAAAATGTGTTCGCACAAAGCTGTCTGTCAGTGCTCTTTACTAACAGTAAAGGATGCTGCTGTCACGGTGTATGTAACCCAACCTGTTAAGATTATTAATGAGAGCAATAAAAACAAATTGCATAATAGGAAGTTATGAAAAAAGGAATGTCACAGTTATATATAATGAGTATTAAGTCTGTTTACCAAAAGCCGTCGTCACCCTGTGCACTGTGTACTTAGTAATTGTCAAAGGCTTTACTTCTCCATTCTTTCTCAAGACAGCTTATCTTAATCTACAGTGTCTTTCTTGGAAAGGGATGGATGAGTTGGGTAATTGTACAGTTGACATCGGCTTAGACAACATCATCCCCTTAGTCCCCAGCTAATCCTACAACGTGATAACAATAATGGGAAAAAAGAATGTATATATATACAAAAGAAGATACGGACTTTAATTTGTAATTATCTGCAGAGGTCACAGCATTCATCCCCCATCTGAGGGCTTTCCACTCTTTTTTCTTTTTTCCTCTCTTCCCTTTTTCCTTTCCCCACTCAGTTGTCAACCTATAAATCTGATTATGACCTTGTGAAGAAGTCAAGTGTTAATTTTGTGCATGTGTGTGTTTGCGTGTGCACGTGCGCTTAAAGGAAGATCACTGAATAAAAGTGGGGATATTTCCCACATGATTGCTTGACAGAGGTATGTGTTTGCTGACAATTGGAAGTGTAATTTATTTTGGAAGGGTTACGACCCTGGACCCTCATCCACCCCCCCCCGACTCCATCTGCCCTGCATCCAACATTTCTGTGTAGCCCCCTTGGGGGCTCTGAAGAAGCAGAGTTGCCCTCGCTGTCCGTATGAGGTTCTGTTAGTTTGTGTGTGAAAAAGCAGACTTTTTCGCTTGTGTGTGTGTGTGTAACCGTGGGCGTGTGTGCGCCTGTGCGCCTGTGCACCACTGCCAGTATTGATCCCCCCCCTCCTTTCTTATAATGAAGTGGAACTACAGCTCCATTATGTGCTGCTCTGCTATTGGTTGAAGGTAATATGAAATTAGCTAGCGTGCCTTGAGCCTGTCAGTATTGATTTCACTACCTAGATTACTTGTTACAAAAGAATAGAGCTGTCTGTGGCATAATTGAACAAGTTAACTCCGTGTCCCATAAAATGTAGGCCTGTATTGATTGTTACAGGGGAGGGCTGTGTAATATGCAGAGAGAAAGTGAGTTGTATGGGTGTTAACTGTAAAGAGGTGCTGATGCTTTCGTTTCTCCCCGGCCAGTGTCACCTTGACACGCAGATCAAAGCGTTTCTTGCTGAGTTGTAGGATGGCGGACAACCCCCGTGTTGTATTCCATCAGCTTCACAACATGCAATCCTCGTTTTTCCTTCTTCTGTCATTTTTCATTCAATTTGCCTCAAGATTTGACTTAGTCTTGCTTTCAATTTATTACCATATGTAAAAGGTGTCAGAGCATATTTACTCTGGTTTATCATCAGTGACCTGTTTGCAAGTAGAGCAGCCGTTGCTTGAGTTGTGATGAGGAGTGATGATGATGGCTGCAGAAGCCTTTCTGTCTCACTCTTTTGCTCTGCTTATGAACCGGAGCATGCTGGCCCTGTTTAATCACGTTTCGGAGATTTGTGCCATGGGAAGTGAGGTGTTTAAAAAGCATCCTGGTCCATTTGTTAAGGACCTCCTAAAGACATAAATGGGAGAATGTGTGTGTTCAATAATTTACATGTGCTAAAGGGAATGAGAAAAACATTTGTAGGTGAGAAGGGGAAAATGTTTTGTACTGATGTGTCGGCTCTTAGAGCCGGTCCTTTGATGTGAACGACGGGATCCGGCTCCTGATTGGAAGCCGCTTTGTTTGTTTGTTTGTTTTTTCTTGTTGTTTGTTTTCTTTTATTGGTTTTCTCTCTCTCTCTCTTTTTTCTGTTCAAGCCGCTGATGATTGGTCAATACGTGCGGTGTCACCTGTGTGCCCGCGCTCAGTGCGCTGAGCAGGAGGGGTGGGGATACACACACACACAGCACAGTCAGTGAGCACACGGACAGGAGAGAGGGAGACAGAAAGACAGCAGGCGCTACAGAGAGCGACAACACGCGGGAAAGGACAAAAAAAAAAAAAAAAAGAAAAAAGTTGAGAAAATGAGTGACAGCAGGAAACACAGCAAGATTTGGAGTCATTTTTAATAATATTGACAACACAAGGGCAGAGTGTAGAGTCTGCAAGATTAAAATTGCATATAGAGCAGGCTCCACGAACAACCTGCACAGGCACATGAGAACTGTTCATCCCTCGGTACAATTGGAAGAAAAGAGACGAGCGAGCGAACCTGCTATTAATGAAGGTGCCAGTGTGTCTACTGCAACTGTTGCTGCTGCTGCACTGTCTAGACTAGAGCATCATTCAGTACACCACCACAACTACCCAAACCTACAACCCAGAGCTCTATGAGCCAGTTTTTACAAAAGTCTTTGACCCCAGCAAGACAGAACACAATTGATGAAGAACTGGCAAAAATGGTTGCATGTGATTTCCGACCATTTTCAATCGAGGATGACAAAGGATTCAGAAGATTTGCTCATGCACTTAATCCAATGTATGCAAATCCAAGCAGGAAAACACTCTCCCCCCAAAAATCCTCCCAGGCCTATATGACAGAGAACGTGCTTCATAGCAAGAGAGGGTTAAAAAAGTTTGTCTTAACAACTGACAGCTGGACATCCCGAACCACCAAATCCTACTTGTCAGTTACATGCCACTTTGTTGAAAATTACAAAATGGTGTCCTGTCTTCTGCATTGTTTTGAGTTCAGTAACAGACACACTTCTGAGAACTTAGCAGAGGAGCTGCTCAAAGTGGTGAAAGAGTGGGATGTGGAAAACAAAGTGGTTTGCTGTGTTAGTGACAATGCAGCCAACATAACCAAAGCAATTTAAACCCTGAAATGGACCCACCACCCGTGTCTTGCACACACAATTAACCTGATTGTCAGACATGCTCTGAAGGTTATGAAGGCCATTGTTGACAAAGTGAAGATGATAGTGGAATTCTTCCACAGGAGCAAAACTGTGAAATATTTAATAAAAAGAAGCCAAAGGTTTGGAATCATTAAAAGTTCAATTGCAACTAGTTACAAATTTGTTTTTGTCTTTACTAATTTATTTTTGGAGCAGTATATAAATAAAACTATATAAATAATAAACATTTGATATGGTGCATGCTTTTTATATTAATAATTCATTTACACATAGTTTTACATCATTGTTGGTACATAAATTCATTTAAGCAACAAACCAAAAAAGTTCCAATGCTTGTTCAGGAAAGAGCTGTGGAACCTGTAGATTTCTCTGACCAGGTATGGGGCTGAGGAAGGGGTGGTAAATAGTTTGATGTTCCTATGATACTGTTGTCCTTAAAACAGACATACAGCATTTCCACACACTGACAGGGTAAAGGATTAATGAAATGCTCTTTCACGCGCCAATTTCCTGTACTCCACTGCTGAGTGATAAGTAACTAACCAACGAAGCCTGTAATTACAATCTTACAGAAACTGGCCTGATTTGTATATAAATCTCACCATCCAATTACAAGATGTAATAATTCTGCACTCAGGCTGGTAATGAGGTCTAATACTGGCGCATGTGATAATCCCCTCTAGTTGCAAGCTTGATCAGATGTTGGCTTTGTAATTAGACTGGCAGAAAATCATTATTTTGTGTTCGAAAAAAAATGAGGTTGGTGGGAAGTTAATTTTCTCCCCATTCTCTGAAGCGTAGACAAGAATTTAATGATTTAATCATGATTGTTAGCTATTTTGCAATCAATTTGTAATGATTGTGTCACAACAGAAGCTTTCAGGGAGAAAGGACTGTGAAGATTGAAGGTGTCATTGATATGCCATGGCACTGTCAATAGATGTGTACAGTGTAATGCTGATACTGTGGGGGAGTGGGTGTATACCTACATATGTGCGTCTATGTCAGTGAATGTGTCTGTGCACGTGCATACATGCATGTTTTTTGTTTTTTTTGTTTTTTTTGTCAGAGTCAACCACAGGCAAGCTGATAACAACTACCCTTAATTGTTTAACAAGCCTGAGCAGATTACTATCCTCATTTCATTGTCAGCTACAAAAATATTCAAGCTTCACTGATTTAGTTCTGTTTTAGCCATTACATTTGTAAATGCACTTAAAGAAGGATTTGTTGGTGAACATTCTGATGGACTGGCAAATAGGGTAACCCAACAGAAAATAAGTATTTGGTCCAGCAGAGAAAATGGATAACTTTTTTTTTGTTAAAAAGTTTAAATAGGAAGTCATCATAAATAAACAATGAAATTGATAAACTTTGAAAGGAGCTTGATTCATGGCTTAATAAAATGCAACCTGATTAAATAGGCCCTCCAGAAAAAGTACAAATGCAGTAGAAAAATAATATTCTTGATGTTTTTTGTAGAAATTTAATTGCTAGGAATACACAATATATTGGTGGCTGATATATGAGCTGATAAAGAAGACAAATGAAATTCAGCCAATTTCCAAGTCCAATAAGGTGCAGCGTTTTGAGTATTTTAGTCTTGCTACCTTTCGTAGTCTCTTCTGTCTTATGCTCTGTGCTGAGTCTCTCAGAAACACAGACTGGAGAATATGAAGCAGACTTGAAGTTGTATTTCACTTGAGTCAACACCAACTCTGATAACATTCGAACAACACAATCTGCCAGTAAGGTAGCCATTATAAGCAATTCATTAAACACCTGTTGCCAAAATGTAACAACTTCCATGCCCTAACACACTCTCCTCTCATTAGCCAGAGTTGGCGCGGCGTAGGGCGGCACAGTGGTTAGCACTGTTACCTCACAGCAAGAAGATCCTGGGTTCTTTCTGTGCAGAGTTTGCATGTTCTCCCTGTGTCTGCTTGGGTTCTCTCCAGGTACTCTGGCTACCTCCCAGAGTCCAAAAACATGCACAACGGCAGTTAGGTTAATTGGTTACTGTCATTTGCCCGTAGACGTGAATGTGAGAGTAGAGTAGTAGAGTAGAGAGTAGTGAGAGTGTCTCTATATGTCAGCTCCGTGATGGACTGGTGACTTGTCCAGTGTGTACAGTGCCCTGCAACCCTACACGTGTTAAGGGGTAGAAAATGGATGGATTGAGTACACTCAAGTACACTCATTATGCCGAATATTTTAAAAAAAAGCGCATTTGCCAAATTTGAAATTTGCAATGTTCCTGAAATTAGTTTGTTGAATCAGTAATTATAGGATATGTAAACATGGGCATTCTGTAAAAAAGGTTGGAAAACTTTACATTAAATGTTAAGGATATAATCTTTTATGTGATCATATTTGCACAGGTCTTCTCTAAGAAATCGAAAGAACAGATTTTAGACACTAATGTCTTAAACATATATGGGATCTATATGACATAATACCCTAATTCAAATGTTTTTTTAAATGATTAGCACAAATAATAATATATCCCTAGTGTTGAAAATCACTGATGTTGCTTTAAAAAAATTCTCCGTAGTCGTATAGACACAATTATTTTTGTGTAATAAGTTCAAAACATAAAGCAAGAGCAGACCAATGGTAAAACTATAATGGCAGTTCATATTTCAGTCAGCTTGGAAACTTGGAAACAGTTCTCTTGAGGTTAACACTATATTAACAGCTTCTGCAATAGCTCTATGCAGTGATGGATTGGAATACCTCCTGTTTGATCATGTAAGGCTGCTTAGTTTACTGGAGCATCCACTGTGCAGTAGATTTAGGCAGTCCTGGGGGTTTGCACTTAGCTCTTCTCTCTCCTAATCTCTTGGTGATTGCAGCTGAATACTTTATTGATAGAGAATTGACTTCACTCCTCTGAGCCGATTTCTATAATTGATACTGTTTGAAGCTACTCCCAGAGGACGGAGCATTCAAAGGCTCGCTGCTTTTTTGATCAATTATATTAAAGTGCAAACTTTAAAAAAAAATCTCGATTGAGTCAATATTGCCTTCTAGCCTACTTTAGCTTTAATGCAGGTCTCAAAAAAACACAGTTTCAAAATGACTCAAAATAAGGAAACTCAGTTGATTATACATTAAACATTGCTGTTGTGTTGAGATCTTATTCTTTTAATCACATCACACATAAGCATAAGATCAGAGTTAAAGAGATACTTGCTTTTCAAGTTTAACAAAAAGGTGGAATATGATTTTCATAGGTGACAGAAAACTACTGGAGGTGAAAAATGCTTTTCTGTTTAGGTGAAAAGCAAATGATCAAGGTGCTAGCTCTTGAAATATGTATTTGTGCGGCTCTCCTTTTCCCAAGCATGGATACTTTTTAGGAAGCCTTTGTGGTTACTCTTCATCCTGGGTGCCTTGCCAAACACCTCCAATTTCCACTTCTGCTGGCAGAAGGCTCCTCAGAGACGCTTGGCTGGAGCTATGGGCCACTGGGCCTCTGGGCCTCTGGACCTCAGAGTCCTCCACTTCTGTGCATTGGATAGAGAAAGAGTGAGCTGCTTTCGCAGCCCTTTCCATTCTCGGCCCCAGTTCACCTCACCATACACTCCCACTTGTTCAGTACCTGAGAAGAGCTTTCAAGTGCTCTTTGAAAAGTGGGGGGGGCGTGGAAGCAGTAAGGAAAGAAGTCAGAGACTGTACTCTTCCTGGCGCTCAATAGTATGGCACTATCCTCTCTCAGATCCCATGATACCACTCTCCGGCTCTCCTCTCCTTCCTGGGTGTTTCTCTCAATTTCTTTTTCTTTTTCATTTTCATTTATTTTCTTTCTTTTTTCTTTTTTTTGTTTTGTTTCAATTTCCAGTGTCAGACAACCTTCTTTTTTTATTGGCATTTTCTTGGTGTAAGAGCTACATTAGCCATAAACGAGGCCACTACTTTTGCAGCCCAGTTTCAGAAAGAGGGACAATGACAGAGATGATGGATATTTATATATCTGAACAATCACAGTTGCCTTCATGTGTTTGGCCTATTAAAACAGATGAATGTATCCATCATATTTGTAGATTAATGCTGACACTTGTTGATGGGGAGTCATAGTTGCCACTGCTCAGCTCCACTACCAGGAGTAAATCTTCTCTTGTCCACTGCCCACTAACCACCACAGCAAGGAACCCAGCACTGAAACTAAAGAAAATACTGCCATCAGGCTATAAAGATAATTAGTCTTGTCTCATATCCTATCTCCCCTTGCAATTAAATGTGACCCCTTTATGTTTTATGGATACAGCATGAACCCCTTCGCTGCAAAAATACCTTGTAGATATGGTGGTGGTGGTGGTGATGGTGGTGGTGGTGATGGTGGTGGTGGTGGGGAGGGGGGGTTGTAAACTAATTGCTCCTTATTGGACAAAAGCCAGTGGAGATGATATTATAAGGTGGTATTGTTGACATTATATTTGTACGTGTGTAATGAACACACATATACACACTCATGCTGTTAGAGCATTAATGAATGTAAACTGTCAAAAGTTATTCCCGTCCCTGTAACATCTTCAGTGTTATAAAGCGGAGACTGTGCTTGGGAAAGCTGCGATTTGAAGACATAAGCCCCGGGCTCCTCATTCCACTCTGCTTCTGAACTCCCCTTATACTCACTGATACTGAGACACATTATAAAGTCCCTCCCTGTAGCTCCCCTCTTATCTCTGCTCGCTATAAAACTATCTCTGAAAAATAGGACAGGGTTAAGGTTTGAAGTAATCTGTTTCTCTTTATTCTTCCATGAAACATATGCCTACTTTGTAACAAGGGGAAAACTAATTATAGACTTATACAGGGAAGATAACATAGTTGTAGTGATTGCTTTGTATCCAGTGCTGGGGTTGTGAGTCGACAGTGCATGAGTACAGCAATGGTGGCTTTTTCCATCACCGGTACTCCATTACAAACCTACAAAGCCTTGTAATTATGTTTGATGCCCACAGAACGGTAGACATACACTGGAGCACAGGCCATTGTGAGGGGATGAATACCAAGCATCAAGTATTAAAACTATTTCTCTCTACGATTATGTTTGCTACATAGGCTACTTTGTTGGCAAAGGCACACATTAGTTTGTTTGCCATTGGTTGTTTAGATCCTCAGCACGTGTTGAACTCCGTAGACTGATTACACATGCAGTAGGTAGCTGACTTAGGTACCTGTTGTTATGTGTAAAGATTGAGTTTACATGTTGAACAATGAAAATACACCCACGTTGTTTATTGTAAATGATCATAAGTAAAGGCAGAGTAGAGACTGATAAACACATCATACTCACACCTTTTGCGAGTGCACAACTACTACTTAACTTGACGCTATATCTTGCAATGCAACTCCACTCTGTTTCCCGCATAGTTGAAATTATTCACCACAGTTCAATGACAAATTATGTATGCTCATGGGAAAAATGAACATAATCACAAACATAGATCCAGAAAATAATTTCACTCTTCAATCGTTAAAATACAACATGAGACATAATACAGTATATAGTATGTAAAGCCTCAGCTTATGAATTTAAATTCTTTTTGAAAAAGAATGTTTAAATGGATCAGTGAGAAGTAGCTGTTTGGTATTTTTTTTCTTTTCTCCCATCATGAGCACATCCGGCTGATGTTAATTCAAAACACTGTATTGTGACATTCATATGGCGTTCGTGTGCCACAGTGCCCACACGCTGTGATATTGTTTCAAACTGTCCTGGTTCCAGGATCATCATATATAACAACGGAGCCAAAGTTGTCTCATACATGCAACTTAACTGGAATCTTTGAAGTTATTGTGTTGGTGTCTGGGAGCATGAGCAGCCATTGTTTTTAGAGGTTATGCATTATATCCTATGAAATCCCACTTTAGATCGAGGGATCATGCCTCTAGTAAGCATACTCCTGAATGTTGTCCTCTGAATATGATGTACAATAAAAATCAGAAAAAACTTGCAGTGAATTGTATGCAATTTTATGCTGCTGTATGGGGAGTGATCCATTCAGGTCACAAATCAACTGTCATCCATTAACACCCCCAATCAAGAGAGATGAATAGGAAGTAAGGTGGTTTACCCTTTCATGACCTTCATCAACATGTTTTTTTGATATTGGTTTACTACTCTTCTGATAGGGCAAGCAGGTTACTAGACTTACCGACATCTTCCTCTTTCGACTCTTACTTTGTCTCCAAAACATCCAACATTCGCTGTCCCTCCGATGTGCTCATTCCTAATCCTACCCATTCCCGTCACTCCAAAGCGAATCTCAACATGTTTAAAACCACATCCAGCTCTGCCTCCTGTCTTTTGGTCGGTGCCACAGTCCCCAAACCAAACATTGCTGAACTCACTACCCTCTTGTAAAACTTTCCTTTAACTTTTGCTGCTACTCTTTTGTCAAAGATCACTCATGACACTTTTCTCCACCCACTCCACCCTGCCTTCACTTGCTTCTTCACTCTTTACCACACTCCCTGTTGCTCTGAAATGTTGACCCCAAGCACTTGAACGCATGTATATTTTTCTCCTCTACTGCCTGTAAGCTCACTGTCCCAGTTACCTCCCATTGTGCCAACATTTAGAGTCCCTACTCTCAATACTACATTCTTGACTTTCCTCTTCTCTGTCTGTCTCCGAACGTGTTTCCCTCCTCTTGTTTCTTGACTAACAGTAGCCCAATTTCCGCTGATACCCTGTTTGTCAACAGCACTGGTGGTGGTCATTGTTAACCCGGGCACAAACTGATCTGGGATGAAATTTGTTTTTGTGACCTGCATGTTGGATTTGACTCATATTTTACGCCGGATGCCCTACCTGACGCAACCCTAACTATTTTTCCAGACTTTGGGCGGCACTAGAAACACACTGGTTGGTGACCCATAGTGGCTGGTTCACTTACTGACATGACACGGCATTTTACTTGCTGAAACAATCCTTTTTATTAATTTCTGTATCTAATAAACAGTTCGCCCTTGCATTGTTGGCTCCGCTCTCCAAATTTGTTTTCCTTGGGACTAAGGAGATGTAAAGAGGCCTCTTTGTCTTTTTCACATGCATCCATCTCTGTTTTTGTCTGTCTCTATTTCCCACTTGAATCAGGCAGTACAATGTCGTCCAGCCGTGAAGCCATTTGGCGGTGAAGAGGAGTAGTGGACCAGCTTAAGGTCAGTCTATGGCACAGACAGACATACGTGGATGCATACAGAGAATCATGCCTCCATAAACTGGCCTCTGTTTACCATGGGGGGAGACGCGAGGGATTTGGTGGCATATGCTGTAGCCCCTGGCATACTTGTGACAGAGCACTTACCATAGAGATGGCAGGCTAAGGCCTGGTTGGGGGCCACCTAGAGGCTTTGTCCTGAGGCAATGCTACTGGGCCTGGATGGACAGTGGGGATGATTGGCTGTTATATAGTAGTCCTAACCTCAGAGTATTTCTGATCGTTTGTAATGACTGCAGAATGAGTTTCATCTTCAAGGACACCATTAAGAACCTATTTTAGATTTACAGTTAAGATTGATTTTAAAAGTGTGCTGATCACCTTCAAGGATTTAAATGGCCTAACCCCAAAATAATGTTCAGACTTAATGAATTAGTCTGTGCCATCCGGACCACTGGCATCTCCAGATGGAGCCCTAAGTTTGCACTGTGTAACAAAATAAATTTCATTTGATGTTATTCACTTTATATTTTGTTTTCCATATTCATATCCTTTAACTATTATTTTAATTGCCTTGTCTGGTTTAATTTCTTGTTGATATGCTTAATAACACGTGGTTTAGTAAATAATGTACAGTATTCAGTAGCTTTTCAATGTAAAAAAAAAAAAAAGAAAAGAAAAGTATTTTGAATTTGTTTCTTCATCTTCCTCCAGTTTTGTCTTTTAATTATCTTCCATATTCCCCTTTGGTCAACCGCAGAGTGTTCTTGCTTGGACTATTTAGTGGGGAATGTCTCATAAATATATTGAAAGTCTGGATCCCAGTGTGCATATGTATATTTAATGACTCAGTTTAGTAATGTCATGGTTGTGTTTTATTAAAAACACAATAACATTAATGTAGCAAATGTCTTCCTAGCTTGATGCAGACAATAATAACAAACAATTGCAGATTAGGCAGAACAAAACAAATCTTAGCCTCCTACAGTATATTTTACCCCTAATATAACAGATAACTGTTTCTATAAACTTTATATGACAGGAGGTGTTCCATATGTGCTAGCATACAGAAGATTGGAACATTGTGTGTTACTGCATGCACTGTATGTATCAGCACACCTGTAGTTATATTCACCATTTAACCTGCAGGGTTGTGTCTTTAATAGAGTGACAGCTATATAGACCAACAGTTCTTTGTTCCCTCTGTTGTTTCTCAGCTACAGTATGTTCTTTTCAAAGACTGTGAGCTAAAGTTGTCATCGGCTGCCTTGGCCGTATAGGTAGATCTTCCTTTGCTTGTTGTTAGTGACTTTGAGAGGCCAATATTCCACAGAAGGGAAGATGGATAATAAGTGTGTCTGCTTTTACCCAAGTAGTTTCAAGACAACTTAGTGTGAAGCTGTCTTCATTAGGACCTCTGTTAGACCTTGTTTCACCTGACTGACAGACTGGCCGTGATGAGGCTTCATTAGACTGCTGCACATCTCTCTGTGGATTGCCCATTT
>KV751341.1:9832929-9853198 GCA_001698575.1 Mola mola | reverse complement strand
GCTAACCCCAGGAGCCCCCTTAACCCTCAGTGGTTGAGATCCCAGTCAATCAGGCGCAATGATGTTAAATTCCTCTCCAATGAATACCTTTCACTAGCCATCAGAGAGACTGTCTGTGTTGGGCGTCTGATTGGGGGTTCAGTTCAGGTTGGCTCTGAGTTTGGAGAGAGGAGTTTGTTATTCTATAGCTCTGTCTTCAACATGATTGCTTTACCTTAAAGTGGAAACACCTGTTATAAGATAATAGCGAGGCTCACATACATCTATACATCTCCTTTCCATCGATTTCTTCAAAGTAGGAAAAAATCCTCTGCATTGAAAAGTGTTAAGAAACTAATGTTTCCCTATTTAATTAGGCTGACCTCAGTTGTTGGATACTTTAGACTGCATGGTTTTCATATTTACAACCCTAATTTGTGGAAAACACTACTTAAGTTTGTCTTTTACTAAATTGTCACTGAAGCACTAGAAACTTTATAATTTGGAAAAAAAGCTATAGTCAAAAAACCCAACTTTTTTTTTTTCAGGTTCTTGTTTTACAATAATTTATATTTGTGGTCAAAGAAACCTTTTCAAGGTTGTGCCAGGATAGGTAGACAGGATTTGAATTACACTTTTAAGGAGTGATGAAAATGGTGTATATGGAATCGATCTCCATAATGCATTGCTCACTGTTGCCAGAAAGAGGTCAGTGTGTAAGACAGGTCTGAGCACAGTCTCTGGAATAACTCTGTGTGAAGAGGTTAGCTGGAAAAGGAAGGAAAGGAGGAGAGCCTGAGAGGACAGAAAGCAAAGAGCCCATGCAAGTTTTCGGTGTTCACAGACATGCACTTGATCATCACCCCGTGATCAAGTCGGACATTTTTGATTTGATCAAATGTCAGGTTGTTGCAGCACGTGCCACAACAGACAGTGAGAATGACGTCAATGGCGTTGCTGAATGTAAACAGTGTTGTTAAGTACATTAATGGGTTGTTGCAGTTAATGCAACAATCTGACACATCTCACACAGCATATTTGTTTAATCCCAGCCCACGGGTAAAGTCTTGGGACTTAAATGAACTGGTCTTGGAAGGTGCAGGTTTGATAGATAATTGCAGATAACGGGTTGGTTCAGGTATTGAGCTTTATGGGTGTCTGGTGATGTGGTTTTTCCAAAGTGGACATGTGCAGGACTCTGACGATCTTCTGTCAGTGATTTAGATTTGGATTAGTATGTGGGATAATGTAATGCCATTATTCATTTCCATTTATTAAAAGCTTATGTGTTATGGTACCGGACAATTCCCTAGGGTTTTCCCTGTGTTTCCAGTGCTCCCCTGTCTCTCTCTGTTTGTTTTGTTTGTGTGGGTGTGTGTGTTGGCCTGGGCGTGGCTCTCCTGGCTCCCGGCTCTACACTCCTGTCTGCAATCAGCTCATCACCTGTCCCAGTCTGCTCACCTGCCTCATCAATTCATCAGCCTGCAGTATATCTACCCCGGTTCTTCACCCACTCATCACCAGATCGTTGAATTCACTTCAGTGGTAGCTTACGCTTCAGGCCTTGTCTGGAGATCTTTCCTAGTTGGTTGTGTTATTAACTGTTGTTTCTCTCTCCAGTACTCCTGGACCACTACTCACCTGCCTGCCTGCTGCTCTCCAACCCACTACCGCCTGCTTCTTCCTGCCAGCCCTCGTCCTTCTCCCTCACTCATCTCAGCCCTCCAGTCCTCTGCCTGCTTCATTCCCGCGTCATCCACCTCCATTCCCCACTTTCCTAGCAATAAAACCTGCTTCATTCATATCCACGTTGGTCCGTGTCTGCGTTTGGGTCCACATCGCTACGCACATTATGTGAACCATTACCTTTTTTGAAATAGTTAAATTTTGTAATACATTTAACCTGATTTGTGTTTTCCTCTCTTTTTGCATGCAAATAATAATAATAAAAAAAAAGCAAACAATAGAAACATCTAATGAATAAATAAATATTGCAGTGACTAGTAGAATCATCACAGTGGTGTTATCTTATGCATAAAAATGTTAAATTGTAGTCATTTGGTGCCTTAGAGGAGATTTTAAAATATTGTGATTTATATCTTGTATCAAGATATAGCCTACAGATATCAAGATATTATTTATAAGCCATATCACCCAGCCCTAAAATGAACTCAGTTGATGTTAGTGTGTATTGCTGGCTAGTTCAGGCAGTACTTTTGAAGCTAAATGTCAATAAAGTAGATATTAAACTTTGTCTCCTCTCTGCAGCTCTCATGAGTAACCTTTTAACATTTCCTTCTTAGATCAAAGAACATTAAACATGTGTTGGAAAAAAGTATTAAAACCACTCTTTTAATACTTTGTTGTTCACTTTCTTTCTCTGAATATCCTCTGTCAGTGTCTCATTTGTAATTGTTCCTTTCACTTTATTGCTCCTTTCCTCTCCTATACTTTATTTACCTTTCTGCTCCCTTTCACACTGCTCCATATTTCATTCTTTTCTTGGTGCTTGGAGAGTGGATGACGTGGGGAAATGGAGAAATATAGAAAAAAGAGAAGAACAAATGGCCTGCCATGATAACTAAAGCAGGAAGTCAGAGTATGTCACCAATACAGCTTTTATACTTTGGCTGTGTAGTTTGGTTGGTAGCTTGGAAGGTACCTTTGCTTGCATTCTTAACAGGCTTATGCAGTACAAGACTGCTTTATTTGGAAATAAAAGCAGTGACTGTAAAATCCCTTTTAAGACATCACAACATAAAGAGTGAATTACAGGGCCGATGAAAGGTCGGACAAACACCAACTGTTCTCCCTTGGTCTCTTGTGTTTGTCCGGCCTATTCTATCTACAATATCTATTATCTTTGCTTGTCAGCTTACCAGGACTTGTTTTCTCTTTTTAATCTCTATATAACATGTCTTGTAATATATGAGGAAAAAAGTAATTCTGTAATAAAGCCACAAATTAGTGTCTTCTTCATTTATTTAAAAATGACATAATATATGTGGCATACATTAAGCATCCAAGAGTATCACCCACTCTTGCTGTCAGCTGATAATGTGACTTCAGATGTCATGTAACTTCACTCACAAGCTTTCAGTCTGGTATGCCTTTCACTGGGAAAATCAGACAGGGGTTAAGGCTTTAAAACCACCTGATTACGTTTGATATGTTAAGATGTGTTATGGTGTGAAGTTGAACCACGAAGCTCCCTCTCTGCTGTGAGCTTTTCATCACTTAACTACAGCATGATTTTATTGAAATTTACGAATGTGCAATGATTAATATATGAAATTAGAGTTGTGCAATATGACAATTAAAGATTGTGAAAGATTTTAACATGTCGAAGATGTGCCAGTTCAGAGATTGTATAATTAGATTACAGTTCACATTTTATCTGTTGCAGTTCTATGCTCATGCACAGACAAATCCAAAGGTTTTCTTTACAGCCACAATTTTTGCTTGTCTATTTCGCTCCTTCTTCGAGACACACAAATAAACTAATCATAGCGAGGCCGTAGCGAGTGCTCTAGATTTCTTTTTCCCCTCCTCATCTGATTCACGGCAAAGCAGGAAATTATGGCTAAAAACAAAACTGAAGAATTAGTCCTTAAAAAGAACGTTCCTCATTAACGTAGAACTGGTTTGCATTTTCCCAAAACGACAAGGCAAAATCAAGTTATTTGCTAGATGTAAGTACAATGACTCGTTGATGTGTAAAGCATGCAGAGAAACCAGTGGGGACCGACAATAAACAGTCTCACATCGCATCATGGGCTAGCTCGGTTTGCACATGCTACTGTGTTGATAACAGAGCGGTGCAGCTTACACTGCTAATGAAAATGGTGACAGGAGATATGCTCCCATCACGTTTTATGGAAGGAAAAGGCTTCCAAAAGCTAATGGTCGACAGGAGTAAGCCACAAGAGTGGAAAGATGTATGTGGACAGCGGGGCTGAATTAAAGGCTGATTAGCAACTTGTCAACAAGGTGGCTGTTACTACGGTCCTTAAAACCTTTAAAAATGCACCTGGTTTCAATTGATGGCCATTTATTTAGAGAAATGCATACGTGTAGTCTGACTGCCATATAGCTGTATTTGTACATGAGGTATTAAGAGTACTAAAATTTTGTAATCACTGAAAAGCTGGCAGTCATAAGGTTCGCCAGCACTGCACACATAGATAAAAATTTGTTCAAAAAGGTATTTTGGTCTAAATGGCTGGTTATTTTTTTTTTCTTCATGGGCTATAGTTTTTATATGGGGAAATTAACATGGTTGTAGTACTCAGTTTTTTGCAAAATAGTCTTAGAAATATAAAACAGAGTGGACAAAAAGTTTGGAATTTGGGAAATTGCGAATATAATTTAAAATTTTCTTAATGGATCTGAATATCAACATACAGTATGTTTGATATGTAACTACATTTGTAACCACCAAATAATTTGTGTGGGGGAGGATTTATTTTAGTGAGTATGATATGATAATCACTTGCACAAAATGTGTTATTACGTAATTGTGATTGTGACAGTCACAGGACTCTGTGTACCAGATCCACAGGAGCATATGCTCAGAGAAAGACTTCTTTGACAGACACCATCATGTGAAAGTTCAATATCATGTACCCTCACACGCTCAAGCCTTCTCTTTTAACTCTTATAACCCATCCTCTTTGAATCCTACTTTTTTTTTGCATTTCCACCTGGTCAAGTTAGGCATAAACAATGTCTGGTTTACATACTGTCTTTATTTAAGTTTACACATCTTATACAACGGTATCAGGTATGGGGTCTGGGGGATCCAATAATGCAGAGACACACAGGGAGCTTTCTGAATCAAAGTCGTTTTACTTAAATTAAGTCAAAACCGGGAATTCCAACTGGAGAGCTAAGGTACAATTCAAAGATTAGACAAACTCAGTAACTGAGAGACGAAACAAGATCAAACACAAGGAATAAGGCTGAATTGCTCACTGGAAAAGACAAGACAATCTGGCACAGGAGGAAGGGAACACGGGGGTTGAATACACAAGGTAGAGGTAGACGAATAGACACAGGTGAGACACATTAGGGAGGAGAAGTAATCACACACACCTGAGGGACAAGACTTGACGGGACATGGGGAATAAGACACTAACAAAACTTCAAAGTAAAACAGGAAACACCGAATGACCCTAACAGACAGACAATTAACACTACAGGACTCTGATACAATAGTATTTGCATTATTTCTTAAATTCAGCTCTTCCCTTACAGATATGCCAAGATGGGGCTGTATTTAGCTGTTTTCTATCAATACGTTTGTTCAGTTAATAAGTCTGAACAGTAGTTATCACCATTAGTCTCAACAAGCGTCTTGATGACCTTTTATTACCCATACCTCCTTCGGGATATGGTTTCCACATCAGTATTCAGGTCCACTACCTCAGTCCCATCTCATCCCATGAAACCTTGGATTTATTTTCATTGTATGGGGGTATGATAGCCACTTAATAATTCATATTTAGAGTGTATACCCATGCACTGAGAAATTCTGATTCATCCTCCTGAGTAGCTGCCCAACCTCTTGCATCATTTAAACCTCCAAGTCCTAGTTGTGACTCATTCTCTCAGTGTGTGCAATTCTCTTTGGAGTAGAGCTGTCAAAATTTTTAGCACAAGAGGGAAGCATGTGTGGGTGGACAGGGTCATCTTGTTTTCTTTAAAGAGCAACAAGAGTCTGAGAAAACCATTCTAAGGTCAAAGTAAAACTAGCTAGATCTCTGAACCACTAGGGTGCAAAGTGGCGCATGTTCCTCTGAAATCCGACAGAGGCAAATCTGAGTCTGCAAATGCTCTCCAAATGTAAAAGTATAATGTAAAACAATCAATAAAAACATCCCTTTACTGTATTTACTTTTAAAATGAGTAAACTCTGAATTGTGAAATGTTACAATCAAAATTTAAATGTTCTTTTAACAAACCAGTATTTGTGCCTGTCCATGCCTGAAAAAGTCAATTATACTGCTCATACTGTCTTGTATTTTATATTACCTTGGTTTCCACTTAGTTTTTCTATGCATGAGGATGTGCATATGTGGTTTATTAGACATTGTTTTTAGTTCATATCAACAAGTGGACCAGCAAGCCTTTAAACCAGTTAGTTTCATGAAATGAAACATTGCCCCAACATTCAAAATTTGGGCTTACAGAATGGCAGTACAGATAAGAAAGGTTAAGAGTAATTCAACCCCGAGGGAGCTAGAAAGAGATCCCTTTGGGCTTTGCTTTATACACAATAATCTTTTTCAAGTCCTATTTGTCAGAAGAAATGGTAAATATAGTTTATGACAAACCGAAATAAAACTGCGGTAATTGACTGGCCAACGCCTTCCTCACGGAAGGAGGTACAACGCTTTTTGGGGTTTGTTAATTTCTATCGAAAAATTATCAGGAATTTTAGTTCCATCGCTGCTCCCCCTCCACGCTCTGACACCCTGCAAAGCACAGTTCTCTTGGTCTCCTCAAGCAGAAATGGATTTTTCTCACGACAGAAGAGTTTTGTGTCTGCACCGATACTATGTCTCCCTGAACAGTCCAACCAGTTTATCGTGGAGGTAGACCCCTCAGACAAGGGAGTAGGAGCCGTCCTGTCACGCAAACTTTCTTCAGCAGAGAGGAATTACTTAATTGGGGATCGAGAACTGCGAGCTGTTAAAATGGCTTTGGAGGAGTGGAGACACTAGCTGGAAGGGGCAGAACCACCCTTCATGGTATGGACAGATCATAAAAATTTAGAATGTCTCAAAAACGCCAAAAGACTAAACTCCAGACAGGCCAGATGGGCCTTATTCTTCTCGAGATTCAACTGTCAGGGTCTGCTAGTATCAAGTGTCTGTTAGGGTCATTCAGTGTTTCCCATCTTATTTTGAAATTCTGTTGTGTCTATTCCCCATGTCCTGTCAAGTCTTCTCCCTCAGCTATGTGTGATTACTTCTCCTCCCTAATGTGTCTCACCTGTGCCTAATTGTCTACCTCTCCTTCATGTATTTAACCCCCATGTTCCCTTACCAGATTGTCTTGTCTTCCGAGTAAGCAGTCCAGCGTATCTTCTGCGTGTGGTCCTTGTATTTGATCATTGTTCTGTATCCCAATTACTGAGTTTGCCTATTCCTTAACTGTACCTTTGCTGCCTAGTATTGATTTCCCGGTTTTGACCTTTTAAGTAAAACGATGTTGATTCAGAAAGCTCCCTGTGTGTCACTGCATTATTGAATCTTCTGTACCCCCAACTTGATAAATATTAGTCCATAACCAGCATTGGAGCGTGTGAAAACATTTTTTTTGAACCATAATTAAAGCTGCATGTGCGGTTGCTAAACTGTAAATAAATAGTGCACCTATGGTGTTATATTTTAACAATATTCTTAATACATAAAGCCTTACTTGGGAACTGAGAATATGAGTACTTGAATAATGAAATGTTGAAATAATACCAACATCTGAAATTAGAACTTGAGTACTCATGCCAATACTTTCAATTTAGTATTGAATCACTGTGCTGGGTATCCTAAAACTTGAGTAAATAGAAAGAGGATTGGTGCCATCAACAAGATGAACAGAGCTGTTGATGATTAGGATATTGACAAAATTTTGAACAAATCATTTGTCATAAAGGCAACAACTGAGAAGTAAAGCCAGTAATGAAAATACATCAGCAACCAGAGCTCTAGCAGGTATATTAACTAGAAAATGCAGTTTTTGACAGGAAAAGTAAAAATGGACACATTTACTGCTGAAACAACCCTCACATTTTGCAGCCTTTCTCTATCTACAGTTATGTGACTATTCCCTATAACATCAGTGTCTACTGAAAGAAGGCGAGCAGGAAAAGGAGAAGATGGGAGGGCTCCCAAGAGAGAGCTGCCCTGAGGAGACACGATTAGGAGGCGAAGCAGTCAAACGCTCGCACCAAATGTGCTGGCATGTCATGATAACCCCAGGCTGTTCTAGGGTAGGAAGACTGACAGGATGACTCTCCTTGTGTTTGTCTTCAGCTGGATTGTTCATCATCTCTGATACTCAAGCTTGTATTGAATCTTGTATTCTCCTGCTAATTTGGAGCCTACACAAGCCCATACATTGGCACACAAGTATGTGGTAAAATTGAAATGTAGCCATCAAAAACAGGCTGCCTTTTCCAGCTTGCTGACTCAGTTACATAACTCTCTGATATGAAAATACATAGAAAACTTCAATCGTTCCCTTATCAATAGTTATTTACTACAGAGAATTTAAATAACTTTTTAGTTGTTAGTTTGTTGTGCAATAGTTCTCCTTATTGTAACACTATGCTTGATATACAAAAAAGAAGTAGCAATGCATCCCTTCCATTCCATCTACTATTTTCCAACTATCTGAAGTCGTATTGTGGTAGCAGCAGACTAAGTAGGGTATTGCAGACATCCCTCACCTGTGCAACAGTTTCCAGCTCCTCCAGGGGGATCCCAAGTCTTTCTAGGCCAGATGGGACATATAATCCCACCATGATTTTGGCTCTACCATAGGGTCTCTACAAAAGGGTATGAGCAGATGACTTCCAATGGGAGATGTCCATAAGGCATCCTAATGACATGCATAAACCACTACAGCTGGCTGTGATCTCAGCCTTCCCAATGTGACTGAACTCCTCACTCCATACTAACTCTAAGGCTGAGCCCAACCACTCTCCTGAGGAAACACAATTTGGCTGCTTATATCTGCAGTATTGTTCTTTCGGTCGCTACCCAAAGCTCATGGCCAAAGATAAGGGTTAGAACATAGATTGACTGGTAAATTGAGAGCTTAGCCTTCTGGCTCAGCTCTCTCTTCACCATCATGGTTCTTTACAATGGCGCCATTACAGCTGACACTTCACAAACTACCTGTCCATCTCACGTGCCCTTTTCCTGTCACTTGTGAATAATACCCTGAAATACATAAACTCCTCTGACTGGTGCAACAACTTACCCTAAACCCCAAGAGAACAATCCAGCCTTTACCAGCAGAGATCCATGGCTTCAGGCTTTGAGGTGCTGATCCTCATCCCACCTGCTTCACATTAATTTGGCTGTAAACCACTGTATAATATGCTGAAGACAATGGACTTGAGGCCAACAGAACCACATCATCAGCAAAAAGCAGATATGCACTTCTGAGGTTCCCAACCCAGATACTCTACTCATCCCAGCTGCACCTTGAGATTCTCTCCGTGAATATCAAAGACATTATTGGGGACAAGGGGCATCCTTGGCAGAGTGAATGCATTCCATTTCATATTATTCCTAGTATTTCCAGTAATCCTAGTAAACGTTCCTTGTCTTAGGGCTTTTAGGAACTAACTCACTATTTTGAGAGTGTTTTGAGAATTTTGGAAGCGTACATACATACACTTAGCATTTGGTTGTATTAAGAAGTTGAGTCAGCTATACTAAAAGATGGCAACAGACTGCTAGTATTTCTAAACTTACACACATCAAACAATTAACTTACATTTGCTAAGGTCCTGAGAACAGTATCCAAACTCTGAACTGCGTGTGCAGAACAGACTGATAAGCTCCTGAGCATCATTTAATTCATGAACCTATAGGCATGATCTGACAACCAGTGCAAAAAAAGTAAAAAAAAAATAAAAATCCCTCTGAATATTCACAGGTAATGTGGATGCTTTGAAATCCTGGGACAGTTGTGTCATTGTGCCTTGCACCTTGCGCTTCTTGTACTATGCATTGCGATTTTCCAGGAATTTTTTGGACATGCAAGTTATAATATCCTCAATTTTCCAGTAAAAGCATGGGAGGTGGAACACGGAGCCCCTCTCTAGAGGCGCACCATGCTGATTTGCAGCTGTTCTGTATTTCCAAGGTATTTTTATCTGTAGTTAAGCATCTCTCTGTGAGTGATTCCTTCACTTACACACACACACACACACACACACACACACACACACATATGTACACACAGTGAGCTCAATGTGCTGTGAATCAACTCTTTAGAAGGGGACAAAGTACCTGGTTGCCTGTAGTGGTTAGGTTTCATTTCATTTAGCACGTTGTGTCAGCTGACAAGATGACCCTCACTATGAAAACACCTGAGTGTTACTGTTGCTGAATGGCTGCTTTGTTTTTGCATTCTTCTGTTGTGTGAACACTGTTGGATGGATGGATTTCTCAACTGATAATTATAGAAGCGACTTTGGCTTTTTTTGGTCGACTCACACTAATGCCTGCCAGGCCTGTAATTTCTATATGTATGAGTGCATGTTTGCGCAGACCTTGATTGTAATAGTACCTGACACCTACTTTAGTAACTTTCAAGCATGCAGAGGTTATAATCTGCCAAAGTTTTTGACTTGGGAGAGGAAGAACAGTCCTCTTGGCACAAATTCATAGGAGACAAGTTTTTTGTTTTCCCAGATACAATTTGAAGTTGGTCAAAAATGACAGCATTATAATATGATTGCCAGATGAATTGAACAAGGCCAGTGGGCCAGGGGCCCTCTTTGTTTTTCCAGCAGTGATGGCTGGGAACATTTGATGGATCCTAATTGAACACATATTTATTGTGCTAGATTAGCCTGGAGTATGATGGACATGATGATGTCTCAATTAGAACCATTAACAGGATGGTTGTGCTTCCCTTTCTGGAAAGTCAGGCAAGCACAGTTTTTTTATTTATATATTTCCTCTCCCTGCCACTGTGATGCTGTTTTCAAAGCACAAGTGCTTAGTGGCCCTCTTGGAAAATTGCCCCTTTTTTGACGAAAAGGAGCAAAATGCAATAAAAATCCTTTTAGCTTATGAAAGAAACATGTCAGGATGTGTGAATCAGCCAGGAGGGTGAAGAAAGTCTGCTTTGAGATGTTAGTCCGAGAGCCAGAAACTGAACACAAAGTTATTGTCACTCATGTCTTCAGGGCAAAATGTGAGCAGTCATGGGAGGCATGCTAGAGTGTCAAAGCCAGTAGAGAAGTTATAGCTTGTTTAAGGCTTAGCAGAGTGTTGTGATCATAGAGGCCTGTGTAGCAGCTGATAGGTTTGTGTGTGTCTAACCCTGTGATCTGTGTGCTAACATTGGCCTACTGGGGTAAGATCAGTTCCTCAACTCTCAGCCTTTGTCCCCTGTGAAGGGAAGCTAACCCAAGGACCCCCTGTTTACTCTGGCATGCACAATGGCAAAGTCTAAACTCCCTTTGTAGGGTGGATTTAGGCGAGATTTACTTCAATTTGATCTGGGAGGGCCCCTTTTCATCAGCCTGGAGGTCTAATGCCCTTAACTGGCTTAACCTGGCTCCCCATGTGAGTTTAGGACCCTCATGCCCAAAATCTCTCGCCTCTTTGCCACTCCCACTTATCCCCCACTCTCCTCCTCACCCTCATGTCCCTTGGGAATCTTCCATATCACTGGGCTTTGACTGTGGCAAAGCATGCAGAGGCATGGTTGGTGACACCAGAAACTCATGTTTAACATGTCATAAGCATGCTGGGAACCAGCATAAACATCAGCATACTGTGTCGAAACAATGTGAGGAACATTGGGAATTTGGGGAAAGAACAAGTAGATTGTGTAGAATATTGATTTAGTATGTACTTTAGAGATGGCAGAATGATTCCTTACCATATAAATGCTCTTTACTTTGATATTCTTGAAACTGTTTGGAATTTAAGATCCACTGTAAGGGCTCGTGAATAAAGATGAGATGTCAGTATTTTTTTTAACCTCAGGACTCAGAGGTCTCCTAGACAGGAGAGTGCTCATTCTGCAACTGGAAGGTACTCTTTCAAAACTACAGTTACAAAGTGATAGAAATGTTTATTTAGGCAAGACTTTTATCATAGCTATCAAATATTGGCATGCACCCTTTTATGGGGCTATGGCTCATCTGTTGTGTTTGCCCCCTTGGAACTGATATTTTTTTCACAAAAACCTTATTATCTCAGTCGTAGTAAATGGACCACCCTTTTGGAACATGTAGAACTTCCTGTTGTCTTAAAATGGGCTTCCTTTTTGATAAATCAAACAGCAAACATAAGGAATAACCCAGCACAATTCAGTTGTTTTTTCTTAGACATGGTACCTGTCTTAGTCCACTCCTTTTGTGACAGCCAGGGGTAGGCTAACCACAAAATGGTCTCCCATTGTTGCTCTGTACAATTTAAACCCTACCTCCCAAATTCCGTATTCATGAGACGAGGAAATATTCTTTTCAAAAAGTTGTTTTGAATTGCAAATTTTTCCAAATCAGCACCTTGCAGAACACAGTGGAACACGGTAAATTCAGGGACAGTATGGCACTTATCCTTATGTCTGTAAGCTTCCACACACTGACATACTGGCTGCCAGTACTCTGACACATGTGCCCAAATTGTCATGGCATAATTATGTAACTTAGACCATTTGGATTATTCAAATACAGCCTGAAAGTGTCATCTTCAGTACCGGTGAGGCTCTTGAGATCTGTCACCTACCGAATTTGAAATGGTGAAATTTTGAGGACGGGTCTCTCTTTCTTGTTCCACCCACTCTCATCTCTCTCTCCCCTCTATCTTGGCCTAATCCAGAGGCACAGCGTCACTGCTGCATCAGTGTTACCTTTGATGCGCCCGGATTAAAGCAAATCTACATTGCTTTGGTGGATTTCAAACGCTGCCTGAACAATGATACCAGCCAGAGGCGAGTTAATGAGGCCTGCAGTGGACTGGCAACGAGTGGCTTTAAAATCAACTTGATTATGCGCACCTTTTGGTCCTTCGCTCTGTACATCTGTCTCTCTCTTCCATCTTAAAACTTCACTTTTTGTCTCTTTCTTCCTTTCGGTTTTCCTAGTCCCCTCATTTTTCACTCTCTGTTTCTAAACTCTACTCCTCTTTCAACCCTGTCTCCCGTTACTCCCACTCTCTAGTGAGTGAGGCCTGACTTAATTAGTGGGCTGGAGTGTGAATGTGCCTTTCACAGGGTGTTAATGAAAAGCTTTGCGCTTTCCCTTTCAGTGTATTAGTGACTCCTCCTCCCTCTTCTCCTCCCTCCACTTCTCCTTAGTCCCTTTGACCTGAGGGAGGTGATATCAGAGGCACTGTTGACTCGACAGCTTTAGGTTTTGGGTCTCGGTTGTACTGAGCTGATAGCTTAATTAAACATGCATCAAACACATTTTAACAACTATTCTGTGTGTAAATGTTATATTAGGTCAGATGGTCTTTCTTTGTCTTTGAGCCTTTTTGAGAAAATCTAATTATATGATACCAAATTGTGAACATGCTGTTCCACCTCAAGGTGAATTCAGCTTAACATATACCTAAATGATTTTGATGAATCTGTATATGTGCAATTGGTCATTGGTAAAAGGGGCACATCAAAATCAATGATTAAAGTGTAGCTGTTTTTACTTCTGTTGTTGACATGAATGTAGCTGCTTGATCCATAGTAATATTCATCAAAGGCCCTTTTTTGGCTATATGTATTCAACAGAAGCAACAATAATAAAATATGTTAACATATTATTCTGTTGCCAATAATCATTTATAAGCACCTTTTATCAGAGCTGCTGTCACCACATGCTTGTACAATGACTGCTATACAGGCATGACAAGTAGTATTTCACCAAGAGTTACGTAATCTCTGAGGAGTGATCGTGTCATGGTTTATGTTTTTGCTTGCTTTTTGTTTTGCCTGTCCTGTTGCTCTCTGTGCTCCTGCTTCCCCTGCCCCTCCTCCCTGAGTTTTTTCCCAGTGGACGTTTCTGCTCTCCTCCTCCCATGGCTGACGAGGCACACCTGCCCTGCATTTACCGGCAATCAACCCACTATACATACCCTCCTTGGACTTCTCTTCAGTGCCAGAGTGTCCTGCGATTTCTTGTGTTTATTCTTGCTATTTCCAAGTCTCTCGTGACCGTTTTTGTCCGCGTTTTTGATCGTGTCTTTCATGTTTTCGTACAGGTTATGCGGTGTGCCTCAGTCAGCCTTGCCCTTGGTTCTTCTTGTGATTTTTGATTCAGGCTTGTTTGTTCTGCCTCACTTTCTGTTCTCTCCTTCTGTTGTTACTTTTTTTTTTTTTTTTTTGTTTGTTTTTTTATAAACTTGACTTTCAGGCTTGTTTGTTCTGCCTCACTTTCTGTTCTCTCCTTCTGTTGTTACTTTTTTTTTTTTTTTTTGTTTGTTTTTTTAGAACGTTGAGCTTAATCTCTGTTTCCTCTTTTGGTTGTACTTTGTGTATTGTTACTGGTATCTTCACAGACTATTTCGGTTGACTTTATTTCCTGTAAATAAAGACTTTGTTTAACCTGATCTGTTACTGCATCGGGGTCCCATTTTGTGACTCGTGACAGATTGATGCTTTTGATTACTGTTACACTGTGCTGTAAGTACTGATGAATCAGGGAAAGCTCCAGCCTCCTTATGTCTATAGCCCCACAGCAAAGAATGGTAGATTTGCCCACAAAATCTGTTGCTGGACCATGTTTTTGTGTTCAGTTCTGATGTGGGACTGCTTCATATGCATATTGCATCACTGTGACATCTAATTAGAACTAGTTTGGTAATTGTTAGAAAAAAAGAATTATGTTGTCATCAAGCAAAGTTCACTCATCTTTCTCCACTGCATTTAGGTTGATAAACATTTATAATAGAACCTGACACTCAGCTGTTCATCTGTTAGTCAGTGATGTTTGATAAAGCTGTCTTTCACATAGACTGTCTCATGGCAGCCCCCAGTTAAGAAGCCAGATAATCCTGTGTTGCAGAAATGTATAATGATATCCCAAGGCGCTATAGGATGTTTCACACTGAATGGTGCCAGCTTCCTGAGCTTGAGGTGCAACTCTTTGTATGCCCTGGCCCAGCCCCAGCACCTCAATGCCAGCCATACCCTTTAGGCGAGGGGCAGGTTTTGTAAAGCATTGCATTCTCACATCCCTCCAAGGAAAACACAAACCAGTGACACAAAGAGCAATTTCTTGGCTGTTGCTTGTCATCAGGCTAATTGAGAAAGGAGGACATGTTTGGAGTCTGGGGGCGGCAGGGAGGACTTCTTGATTGGCAGAGGCCATGTGTGAAAAATGGGTATTTAAATGTGTGTGTTCTTGCGTGCATGTCCATGCCTGTGCGTCTGGGTTTGTGTGCTGGATAATCCTGAAGAATCTCTCTCTTTGAAGGGGAACAGATGTAGATTTACATATGTGGAGGGTCCCCAGCCTGTGATGAGATTAACTGGTTGGGATCTTTCTTCAGAGCAACTGGAAGGTGCATATTTAATAAATGCCTGGAGCTAGGCTGGGCTGTGTAGGGCTTTGCCCTCAGAGAGCCACGGGACAAAAGCAAATGAGGCCCAAGGCATGCTGGCCCATATGGGAACAGGGTTGCTTACAGATTGGACTGGCCTTTCATTAGTTGTGAGAGTATGCTTTATGGGTTTATAGACAGAGAGATAGGAGCACTTGGTGGGCCACTTCTGCATCCTATCCATAATGAGAAGTAATAAAGGGATTTTGAGCTTGTCGAGGCTCATCTGTGTGCTTGTTTGCTTGCAAGGGTGCCTCTGTGTGAGAGAGGGAGAGAACTTTGTGTGTGTGACAAGATAAATGTGTTTGCAGTGTGTGGATATGTGTTTACAAGCATGTGCATGTCTTATTACAACCAATTGTGTGCCTTTATATGCAACACGTAGGGCAGCCATTTTCAGTTAATTTTTCTTTCCATAAACCAACAACCATTAGCAGATTGATCAGCAGACAACCTCTTAAATTTTAAATTTAAATTCAAAATAATGTGAAAAAAGGAGCATCTTTCCTTTTATTCTGGTACCCGGAAAGGTTGTCTGATGTGCCAGATGGAGAGACTCTGAGTAAGAAGCGTACGGGGTACATCCTCCCAGTCAGCAGTGATGACGTGTCAGGTGATTGTAATGCATCCTCTGTCATTAAACTGGCTTCGACCATTCTCCAAGACTGTCCCAATTGGGTTTCAAGTTCAGGTTGCAAAACAAGGATGAGCTGAGACCTGTTGCACTTGGTAGCTCACTTCATGATCTGAAGACTCATTCTACACTGTTGTGAAAAAGTATTTGTCCCCTTCCTGATTACATCTATTTTGTCGGTTTGTCACACTGAAATCATCAAACGAATATTAATATTAGACAATGATAACCCATGTTAACCTGTCTTTATTTAAAAATCGCTCTCCGATCTTAGTGAGTAAGTAATTCATTACTTGATAACCAGGTTCAATTTCACTAGCCACACCGAGGTTTGATTACTGTAAGACCTGTTTGATTTAAACATCACTTAAATCCTGTTGGCTAATAGTAAGTAAAGCTTAAAGACAAAATCTCTTTGTAACTTTTTGAGTTGTTCTGTTAAAAAAACAAAGGCCAGCAAAAACATTGCCTCTCTGGCATTGGTAACAAATGAGAAACAAAGTAAAAGTCAAGTCTTTCAGCCAAGAAATGGTCACAAAGCCATTTCTAAAGCTCTGGGACTCTAGAGAAGCATGCTGAGAGCCATTATCTACAAATGGTGAAAATTTGCAACAGTGGAGATCTCTCCAAGGAGTTGCCACCCTACCTAATTTCTGTCAAAAACACTGTAGTGACTCATCCAGAATGTCACAAAATAATGCAGATGACCATTTAAAAAACTGCAGGCCTCACCTGAGTCAGTTCAGTGGCAAAAAGTGGCATCATGGGAGACTTGCAAGGCTCAAAGCACTGCTGTAAAAACGGAACACAAAAGCTAGCCTCACATTTGTGAAAATGACCCCCAAGGTATTTGGGATAATATTCTATGGATTAATTAGACAAAAACAGAAGTTTCTGTAAGAGCGGGATCTATTCAAAGCTTGCATAAAGTTAACACATCATTACACAATGAGAACTTCATACCACCAGTAGGGAAGGCAGGGTTTCCCCTTTAGTATAGGCCCAGTGGGCCGCCAAGTCAACATAAAGCCCAACTATACACTATTTATATGTGCTAAATACTGTCTTTTTTACATTGTCAGGCTGGGGGAGGGATGAGAGAAAATGTTTATCATATCATATTTTGATATGAAACGATCCATATTGTGATATAAGATCTTGTCCATATTGCCCACCTCCACTCACTCAGAAATAATAATTTCCATTGTGAAGCCTCTCTGTGCCTTTACAATACCTGATGGGGACAACACTCAAAATCTGTGGATCCAAACCAAAGCACAGGTGGGGAGAAAAGGAGAGGGACAGATGTGGGGGAAGAAATGAGAGACAAGTTTGGTATATGTGCTTTGTCTCTATTACTTCTTGCCACTGGGCCTAGAAAAGTTTCTAGAGTAAACACTGGATGGGTATCTAGAACTTGTATTAATTCGTACTGGTATGTGTTGGTTTTTTTTTTTTACCTAAATACTGCTAAACTCCTTGAAAAATGGTGCTACTATCAGTATTTGTGACACAAAATCTGTAATGTTAGTTCAATCTATTGTAGTTAGCAGCTATTCTGTAGTAGCGACAACATCAGGTACTGATGTAGCATTTCTTGGCCCTGGCACAGGTGGAAGAGGTACGCTTCGGCACATTACAGTTACTCAGGAACTAGCATTAGCAATGCAAAGCTTCAAATGCGTCCTTCATCTCCTGCAAAAATCTGTGCAGGATTAACTGACAATTGCTACGTTGCATGATCAATAAATCCAGGAATGTGAGAGATTAATTAGTAAAGTTTAGTAAAGATGCAATTGACAAAGAAACAAAAACTGTGGAAGGGTGCCAGAATATACAGGAGCGATGGCTGCATTGTCCGCTCCATTGTTCTAGTGGCCTAATGTTGCTGTTTCGTTTCTATGCCATTTTTTGTTAGCTTCTAAGAAGCTCCACAACAAGGAGTTGCCTAGTACGTGGCAAGAATAAAATACCTTGATTTTCTGTGTCTTTTTTGTGTAAGTTCTGAATTTTTTGCAAACATTTGTAGAGAGTAACATCAATAAAAGTATAGCTAAGTATCGATATCGATATCGATATTGAAAAAAATTCTAACAATTAGACCCTTAGACCCACCAGACAGACATGGTGGTGGTTGTGCAATGGTCTGGGGCTGCTTTACTGTTACATCAACTAGATGACTGGCTACAGTTGATGGAAACCATTAATTCTACTCTCTAACAGAAAATCCTGAAGGAGAATGTTCACCTAACAGTTCACAACTTAAAGCTCAAGCGCAGTTGGACAGTAATCTGGAGCACACAAGAAACTCCCCCTCTGAATGGCTCAAAGGAAATAAAATCAACGTTTTAGATTGGCCTAGTCCTGACTTGAAACTAGATCTTAAAGGCAGTATATGTTCAAATCTGTTCAATGAAGCTGAATTAAAATAGTTCTGCAAAGATGATGGCCAAAATTTCTCAACAGTGTTGACTCATTGCAAGATATTGCAAATATCTAATTGCGGTTTTTGCTGTCATGGGTGATATAGATATAGATTTTGAATAAAACTTTAACTTCAGTAAATGTAATGATCATTTCAAAATACTTCACTGATCTAATAGCTCCCTCACCAACAAAGCTAACATTAGCTATATCCAAAACCAAAGATTTTATAGCAAAGAATAACCACCTTACAACAGATATTATCCAGTCTTTAAATTGTGATGTAACTTTTCAACATCCCGCAGTGCTGTGCCCCACGTTGTTTAACAGATAAGAGGTAAAATAGAGGAATAATTAAATAAATAAATAATAATAATAAATGATTGTCACCTTACACACGCTCTCTACATTGGTGTGGGACACATGACCCAGATGAGTAAAGCTGCCATACGTTGGCATTTGTCTCGGCCAGCTCGGCTCTAGCAGCAGCTGTACTTTAATGCTGCCATATTTACTTCTGAATTTTGCAAATTGTTACTGTATTTTACAAATTAATCCTTAAATTGTTGATATAAACAATATGACAAAAAAAATGTAATATTTTCTTAAATTATCTTAAGATATCTTCTCTACATACCCAACATAAAATGTATATTTGTACCAATTGCTGTGAGAGGATGTCAGAGACAATTTGCGCTTGTCTGCTCACAGCAATATAATTCATGCAGTAAAGAATCTCAGTTGTTGGGTTTCTGTTGTACAATGCATAAACCCTCTCTTGCGTCAGGTAAGGTTGTCAAGTCTTGTTTACACAGTGAACAAGTGTCCCCATATTTTCCTGACTCCCCACAGGATTACTACTAGCATTTGAACAAGAATAGAGCTGCATTACACAAAACCATGATAGATGCTCTAAACCACAATGCACGCTTGTGTACATCTGTTATGAATCCTGACCTATTAATGGAGAAGTTTTCATGCAATACTTTCAATGTAATGTTTTGGCAAGTCAGTGTTTTTCAAGAATTTTCTTACACAGAAACCCAAGTTTATTCTAATCCTGAAACAAAGTCACAAGTGTAGCGCTTTTCCTTTACAAGTATAAAGACATCAGTGGAAACTTAACTTTATCTGAACTCATTGTTTTCTTTCCTCCTTTTCTTGTGCTTTTGTATTGATTTTTTTTTTTTCATTTAGAGCATAAAAAGACAAAACAAATCCCAGAAATCCTCTATCTTGTTCTTAGGCTATCCCAATGAGCTGTTCTCTTTTCATTGGGGACGCAGATCATCTTTTTTAGGGTTTGTGGAAAAAAAGGAGTTTTGGAGAAGTATTCCCATCCCACTCTTTTTATTACTCTCTCTAGGTTTCTCCCTTCCAGTTTGTGGAAGGACTATGTCCACTCAGTATAGTTTGATTGTCTGTGACTCACAGGAAAAGGGGGGAAGTGAGGTAGAGTAAAAGATGAGAGAAAAGAGAGACGGAGAAAGAAGCTGGACTCTTCCTGTGGTACAGTTTTCCCCGGTGTAGCCTGGCAAAATTCAAACATGAGTGTGACTACATACTGCGTTACCTCTTTAAGGCAGTCACTGAGGGTAAAGAGTAACACCAGATCCCAGCTCTTAGGTCCTTCGCTTGTTTGCCCCATGATATACAGTCGAGTGTAGCTGTCTTTTTTTGTTCTTTTTTTGTTTTCTTTTGCTTCCACATCTGGAGATACATTAAAAAGAACAATATGAGCTGGGGGAGGCAAATGAAACCTTATCAAATATAGTGTAGAAGGAAGGTTGCAGAAGAAATCACAATACAGTAAAGAAAGGCTTTGAGAAAATTTCTGGTTAAAGAATGCAGACCGAAGAAGGAGATGGTGATAATGATGGAGGGAATGAAGAGGAAGGAGGAGAAAGACAGGGAGTGCAGGGGAGGGCTTGATTGG
>KV751341.1:9818555-9832757 GCA_001698575.1 Mola mola | reverse complement strand
TTCTCAGTGGATGTGCCAGCCCTCTGTGGACCTCCTCATACAGACACCCCAACTAATGAATCAAACCTGATTTTCTACAAGTCAGAAGAACTCCATCTCTACATCTCTGCTCTTGACAGAACAAAGCACACCTCCATTAATATTTTAGCATTCTTTTTATCTCAATGCTAACACCGCTCAACACGATTTTTCTTAGGGAGCCTGTGAAAGAGAAATATTGGGAACGATGGAAAGGAGGGAAGTGAAAGGAGAAGAGACAGACAAAGAGACAGCCAGAAAGGCCCTGTGTTCTCAGGATTTCAACTTGTCTGGTATAATAGTCCCACTGATAGAAGAGTTCCTCTCTGTGTGCCGCCCAGCAGGACATCAAAGAAATAACCTGATATCCAAACTACTGTACACACAGAAGAGACATTTGGAGTCCAACACAGGAAAACCTGATCGCATTCTAGCCAGATGCAGTTCTTGTCTGATCCCTAAAATGCAGTGCTTGTCAGTGCTGATATTTACATGGCTTTTCTATCCAGACTATTGCTTCTGCTGTTGAAAAAGTCATCCTCAGCACTGTTCATGGCAGAAATATAAACCGTCTAAAACTTTGCTACAAATTTCACCTCAGAAAGAATACTGTTCTTTCTTTTAGGAAGCTGATCTGAGATTTAGCACCGCTTTCTGTATTCTGACATCTTTCACCTGTCTCCTATCTTTCCTTGAATGTCTGAGTGTATGCCCAAGAGGGAAGAGCTGATTCTGTTGGGATGCTATCTTTCTGCTACTTGGGCCGTGTCTCTTTTCCTTTTTTATCTCTTTGCTTGGAGGCAAAGCACAGGTTAACGTCTAGATTCCCATCTGGTCTCACATAGATTTTAACCACGGGAACATCTCTCAATGGCCTGTTAGTTGAATAATCACACAGTGTTCTTCTGGGACAGCACTCCACCCTAACAAAATGGAGAGAGGTAATTCAGAGAAAACTACTGGAGAGAGCAGAGGACATACTTAGCCATGCCTACTATAGCCACAGACATTTAACACAATTTTTAATTAAAATCTATTATTTTTTCATCATATCCCATGAGAACCTTCTACCCAACCTATTTTTAATCACTTTGCAGGTAACATTAGCCAAAAAGGGGGAAAAAAAAAATAGAGTAAGAAGTCATTTTTATTTAACATGTATGCTACAAATTGCAGTAATTGCTGTGCAACAATTGACCCCGGCTCTTTGAATTACATTGGCAGAAAGAGATCCAAGAACACAATAGGAAGGCCTCTCTAGACACCCTGTCTCAGACACGTAGATTAATTGCTTCTTTGTCCCCAGAAATGGAGGAGCAGTGCTTTTACCTGTACACTGCTGCCAGGCGAGTCGGCCCAGGGGACATATACAGGGAAGATGGTGGCCCGTGGTCGTGTGCAGGAGGGAGCTGCATCAGGAGGTGGTGGCAGCCAGTTTTGGGGTGCCGCAAAGAGCCTGAGGTGGAATACGTGGTGAGGTGATTGAGAGGGAGGGGTGAGGGATGCCGTCAAGAGATCCCAAGGCAAGCGGTCGTGGGCATTCAGCTGTGAAAAGTCATTCAGAGGGAAAACGCTGGGCATCCTTTATTTATTTGTGTCTGAAATATTTATCTGTCACGCAGGCCGTTTTATAATGGGGCTGTCAGTCTCCTCTGCCCACTCAAGGGTGCGGACATGTTGCCCTGAGCACCCGCTGTGAATCTCCTGTGAATAATTGCTGGAATTTCACTTTTGGGAACGCTGCACTTTGACCCCGAAGCTTGTTGTTTTTCTGCATCAAGAGGAAAGGTAGAATGTTTTAAAGTATTTACCTTGACTCGGCTTTTTCATCCATCACACACAAACACACACACTTCTATATACTCTCTCACACAAACATTCAAGTTGGAAAATAAATAATTCATCCCTTTACTCACAGACGAAAACCCAATCAAGCTGAAAATCCCTGTCTTGCTGCACCTCTGGGCTGCCAGTGCTGCTGGTTAATGTGATGCTCACTTTTCTAATGAACCGTCGTGTCGAGGCTCAAAGAGGAGGCTTCCTCTAAAGGAACGTACACTCCCCAACATTAATGGATATTTTAATCTGGTGTAATCGCCTAAATGAAAGACTACTTGTGTTTTTCACAGTGAGCTGTAACACTGAGTGAAAGACAGGAGCAGCCATCTTTCAAATTGTTTCATCACCATTGTTCCTTCAGGGAGAAACGTGCAAGTTTGAAACCCTGTTAAGTGGATAAAGAGGCTAAGCTTACAACAACAATACAAATACGTTTTGTCGAGGGCGGAAGTTGGTTCTGATGGGGTGTGTGTCAGGTGGGAGCCCTTTATGACACACTGCATCTTGTCTGATTACATTAAATGGCCTTAGTTAGCATAGGCAGGCTTACTCGAGCTTTTGTCCACATGCAACATACTCTACCATTATCTAATTAATTGAAATTATCATGGATTTGTTTAAGATACGATCAGTTTTCAACACATAATCTCAAAGATGCACGTCTGCACTGCATTCAGTATGTGCAGGTGTACACAGCAAAGTGCCAACTTGCTACATACAATCGTTATACCGAAGATGCTGCACAGGGCAAATGCACATATCTCACATATAAACGCTCACAATTAGGAAGGCGAGTACTAAGCACAAATATGCAGACCCGTACTCACACATACACATGCATAGCAAATGCAGTGCCCCTAGTCTGAGCATGCATAATTAAGGTGTACCTTGTTTAGAGAGAGTGCATGTCGCCTCTCGATGTGCACACCACATCCCCAGAAAGAAGCTTTGAATAATGAAAAGTGTCACCTATGCAAAATGCAGGAGATGAGTATGCCTGCCTGTGAATGTGCTTTGTGCATGTTTTTGTGTGTACATACTTGTATATATGTATGGCTGTGTGGTTGTATCCTAGATATCTGAAAATGTGTGCACAGGTCTGTGTGTGTGCAGACACACAGGTGTTTGTAAAGGTGTGTCTGTCTATGTAGATGGAAAGGCAGGGCTCTTGTCATTTACCGTAGTGCTAGTAGGACGCTGAGCCATATGTAAGTGCACAGAGCTGACAGCTGAGGCCCAGTCATCCCTCGTCCACCCTCCCACATCCTCAACCCCAACCCCCCTAGCATCCCTCCCACTGCCTGCCTATCCGCTCTGACTGACAGCTCTTGTTGTCCCGTGAAGCAGAGGCACAAACACAGACATGGCCCGGGATGTCTGTTGGTCTTTGTGCTGATGATTAGCTCTGAACAGGATAGAGTGGAGGGGGCCAACTGCAGCAAATCAATTTTAGTTGAAATCTTTCCTATAATAGCCCTGAAGGTATTGTCTATTAATTGTATCATGCCCAGATTATGACGTTGTCACTGCAGCATATATCATAAATGCAAGACTCAATGACCGTATTTAACAATATGTTGATATATGTGTAATAATATGTAATGTTTGTTAGACATGCGGTATGTTAGACTAATTTTAAAATGCAGTGCAGCTCCTGAGTAAACTTACTGGGTCTCACTATGTTTGGATCTGTTTTCATGTCTAATGTGTTTAACTGACCAGTGCAAGATTGTTTCGTCAAACCTGGTCTTTGATAGGATCTACCTGCATGTTACGAAGTGTTAATTTATGGGTCACTCAAGAAGTGTTCAGTGCACAATTGGTTTACGTAGAAAAAAGTTAACGTATAAAAGAACAGTGTTAGCTCCTATATGATTGGTTGTACCACCTCAATCATTTCTCATACGGGGATATCATTCTAATCGTTATAAATCATTACATATCACCTTGTTTAACTAGTGTACTTGTATCAATAAATCCAGATTATTCATTATATGCTAATTCCCTTTAACAGCTAAACAGCACATGTCTACTTGTCACTGTATATCATCTTTGGTTCAAGTGGTCAGTGGATGGAAAATATGTAAAAGAATTACTCAATGCTGTAATGAGCATTACACAGACAAGAGAGTGTGCTGTATAACCAGCAGATTGTCACATGTATTTGATAGTGGAACATATGCTATTGATGAACCAAGGGAAAAGACTCGCACAGTAAAACTGATTCATGAATGTTTTCTTCAACAGAACTAACCATGCTATTTTAAATGTAAATTACATAAAGTCAAGAAGGCTAGACGTCTCCAGGTACAGCCTCACAGGGGAATTCATTGTGATGGATAGGAGAGTGACCCCATGGTGATGGGTTACTTCGTCTGCTGGAGCAGAAGAAGGACCAGGAACCAGGACAATCAAATGCAGCGTATCAGTACTTTACAGAGACAAACACAGTGCAGATAGTCCTCTGAACACTGAGCAATAAGAGCTCAATCCGTCTCTTATCCTCCTCTATCATTCTCCAGTCTAAGTTGGCCCATGAATTAATAAAGTGGAAAAGTAGCTAATCGTGTTCAGGAACTGTTTCCAACAGAGGGGTAAGACAAATGGAGAGCAGAGAATAAGGTGGCCAGTGAAAACCCCACTTGGCTCTTACTGTTGGGAACATCACAGTCTCATATCATTTTTATCTGCAGGGTTTGTGACAAAAACAAGCTCCTCTAATATTCAGATTTGCTTTTTGATAGGATCATGCTCTATTTTTCAAGGCCACAGGGAAGGCAGTGTGTACTTTTGCAAATTAAGGAGCTGGAATAGAGAACTTTAAATTATTTGATTCAGAGAAACTGGAAAAAGTTACACATTTGACGAGTAATTATTATTATTACTATTATTGTTATTATTATTATTTTATTTTGATCTTCACAGTCATCAAGTGAGGGGAGATAAGTGTTAATATCCATCCATGGCTGTTTTTTGCTATGAAAAGAAATTACATGACACTGGAGTACATAAGATGAAGACAAGGCCCCCTAATACCTTGAGATTTGTAAACACTTCGTTCCATATTATGTTAACAGCAATGTCTTGATTTTTGCCAAAAGATTATTAGTTTATGCTAGACAATGTTAGGTTATGCTATGACACATTAAGAAAACAAATTCTTGCAGACCAGCTGAGCAATTTAACCCTGGAGTCTTTTCATCTTTGCAACTGAATTTTGACTTTGCAGGATGATGTTAACCCACGGCTGTTTACACCTCCCTAATGTGAAAAAATGTACTCTTGGGAGAGGGAAACAGAAAAAAATGAGAGTGAGGCAGGCGTCTTACTGCCCAAAGCAGCTTTTCAATAAAAATGGTGGATAATTGTTTATTTTCCTCAACTCTGCCACTGGGGAAGGTAACTTTAATTATTCCTAAGAGCAAAAAATGAAGTAGGCTAAGTGCTATCACTTTCTCGCCATTTAATTATAATTGTGAAATAAATAAATGTAAATCAGACACTTGCCAAGTGCAGTAACTGCTGAGAAAAATGCATTTGTCAAAATTGAAATGCTCCATTTGGGAAACAATGTATGAACCGAGTGATTGCTGATGTAAAGGAAACCTTCTTTTCCAACCAATTGCTGTTTCCTTATTCACCTAAAAACAAGACCACTCCCGCCCACTCACTGACAACGGCAACCTTAAAACCCCACCCTGTAGGCATGGATAAAACATAATATCTAATTAAGTTCCAGGGCTGCATTTTCATTTGTTAATCACTTAAGTGCTTCGAGGATAACCTGATATCCAAAGGTCTGGTCCCTGTAGCCTAAAATGTCAAAATGTAATTTTATGCATGATTAGCCTGACCTGTTTCTATAGCACCCTCCCTCCCTGCCTCTCGCTACCGGAGAAGCTGACAACTGCTGGCATGTTTATTTTGATGAGATTAGGTGCGGAGGAGGCCCCAACTATGCGCAGCAGTCATGGCACCCCCATCTGGTCGCTGGCGGGACTAACAACAGACCACCTCGAGAGAGAGCAGAGGGGAGGAAAGAATTGGGAATAAGAGAGCATGTGCCGAGGTGGGGAAGATAATCTTTCAATATCTGTTTAGCCTCAGGAAAATATAAAAAAAAAAAAGGGGGGAAATAAATAAATAACAATAAAACAATTTCTGCCTCTTAAAGGATAATATGATCACAAATTATTAATCAAATCATCTTGATCTGATGCTTTACTTTGTGGTGCTTAGCAGAGCGGCAATCCTCTCTAATCTGATTGTGTGGAGATAAGGCGGCTTTAGTCTCGCTATTGTGCTGCTCTGATTAAAGGGTGCAGGAGGCACACTGCTTTCTGTGGTGGTCATGGATGCAGGTGACACAAATGCACACTCAAATACACTCACATACACAAACGCACACATAGAACATACAGACAACATGCCTTTAGTAATTATTGTAAATACCGTACGCATGTTGTATTCACTCATTTGTGGACACAATCATAATGGAAAAATGTATGGACACTATACACACTTAAAACTATCAAAGAAATTTATAGAAAAATATGGACTCTAAACAAAGAAAATAGTGCATAGATGTATAACAGCTTAAAAGTGTTCTGTAAAGTATCTCTTAATTTACTCTCTAATTTATTTCTCTCAGTAAACCTCGGTGATATAGCTGACGAGCCGTCTAATTTCATTAGACTGTCACACACACTCATATACTGCATAATCATAAGCAAACACACCCATTCACATGCCATATCAGAACTTTCTCATGCCTTGTGTCTTAAACAGTTCCTATGAAGTTGGCCTGCTTAGCCTAATTGGGTGTGGATTTGAGTTTGGAGTTAATAGATTTGAAAAGGAATATCTGAGGAAGTGTGCATTTTGACAAAGGCTGCAGGCTGGGATGTATGGAGCCTATGTGTCTCTGGAGAGTGGCGTCAGGTCCCTGGGTAGCCCATTAGAGAGTGTACCCCTTCCCGACCACAGCCCCCAACCCCCAGCTGCACGACTCCCTATATCAAGGGAGACCACAGTGGCCAGACGCTAAGGAGAATATGCATGTAAGACTACTGTGCGTGTGTGATCCTTCACTTGGCTTGAGCACACACACAACTGTGCACAGGCATGAACACACAGACAAACACAACTCTTGCACAGCCGCCGGTACGTGTGTGCACACACAAACATTGAAAAAAAAGAAAAGAACAGGCGTAGTCATTTTAAACATCAAAAATAACTAAATCAAGTGAACTTTTGAATTATATTGCATCATCCATTTGAAATAGTACACAGAATGTTGAAACACAGAGGAAATCAGCAGTTGGTTTCATCTGAGTTTGTCTTCAGGATACTTCAAGCAGGCCCGGGTTGGCCGCGGGATGCCAAAACGAGCATGGGAAGGTGTGGACACGGACACTCCAGTGCTTTTAGGGATGTATTCAAAGGCTTTAAAAAGGTCATTTACAGTGCCCACATAAGAGGGAAGTTAAGAAAAAAAGACCAGTTTGGCCTATGACTGGACCATTTTCCCCAACGCACAGACCACCTGGAAAAGCCATGAGTTATTGTGAGCTGCCATTTATGCTTTTGCCCTCCGCTCATTAACTAAGGAGCAATTCTGCTGTCGCTCAACTATCAAACGTGTGTTTGAGATTTCCCGTGGACATGCAGGATGCCAATCTTTTTAGGTAGAAATAACTGTCAAATTTTTTTGCAGTTCTACTCATAATGGGCATTGTTGACATGGAGTTAGAAGTGTTGTTGAGGGTAAAAAGAAAAAAGTTGCATTGGAGTTCAGTCCTTCTGTTATCCTGCTTCAAAATACTATGCTTGTGTGCTGACCTGCTGTGTTACAAATATATTGTATAAATAAGTGAAGTATAAATTAGGTTATCCACTTGTCACTTGTCACATTCAAGAAAAATAAGCTTCTGTTACCTTTCTCACTAATTCTCCACTTACTTTGACTCCTTCAGACGCGGTTATTTGAACACTGTAGAGGAGTGAAGTATCAATGTAAGAACAGCCCAGTGTCTGAAAATGATGAAATTCAGATTAGTCATCATCTACCACCACCCTCATTCTGTCTTGTGTTGACTTGATGTTTGCTCTCAGGCTGTTGGCAGGGCCTGCGGTCTGAAGTGCTGTGGGCTGCGCAGCTTTGAGTGTGACCTCATGTTCCATTCTGTTTTTGTGCTGCTGTGCCTCGGCTCTCTGGCCTTCTGGGCTGACACTTCACTGTAGCTTCAGCAACTGCTGTGGGACACCGAACATCTGTAAGCCACCGCTCCCACTCACCCGCCTCTGTGCTGGGCTCCTCTGTGTGTATTTCCAGCCAAGCTTGAGTTTGAGTGCGGCGTACTTTGATGCTGGTTCTATTTTGTATGAGTTGTGAACCACCGTGCTCATGTTTGCACAGTATGTCATTGCAAAGGGGACTTTTTATGTGCCACATGACTATGTGAGTAAACAAATTGGCAAACTAATGTGTCAGCTACAGTGATAGAGTTTAATACATGTGAGCTGGTCATTACCCACAGAGGTCCTTTGCGCGCACATACGTACATGCGTCTTTGAACTGACAAGACAATGTTGCTTTCACTTGCCCTCACGTTCCTGCACTATAACCAGGGCAGACCCATCCCAATGGAAACTGTGAGAGGACTGTTGCCACACTTCGCAGCCAGTCATGTGACTCAACACTTCTTGCTTTTTCTTTTTGTTGTGTCGTGTGAGAGGAAAAACAGTGAAAACCTTTGTAGTGAATTCAGCAGAAAAAAAAAAAAAATGTTTTATTAAACGACTTATGTTTATTGACTTCTCTTTCATGTCAGTTCTTTTGTTCTGCCTTTGTAGTGGCAAAAGATCTCTGTGCATCATCATTTGTGTGCGATCTGAGATGTCAGAGGTGTCCTTTTGATGTGGAGTATAGACCTCATACGAGGCACCACCTGTTCAGCTCTAGTAGTGTGAATGGTACGGTGCACTTGGGCTTGCATATGTGCAAATAGTCGAATGTGGGTGTGGATTTTTGTGCTTTGTTTCTGCTGATGAATGTGTGTGCGCGAGGAATCAGCCACCTCCAGGTCCCACTCCTGAGGGAGCAGAATGTGCGTCGAAACGTCGTTCTTCTCTCACCTTACCTAATGACTCCGGTAATTGCAGCAGTCTGACGCTCATTGGTTGTGTGAGTCACTGCCTTTGATCTCAGTTATACTTTGCACAAGTTCATAAAGCACAGTTTGTGACACATTAACGAAGATGCACAAGATTTGAGAAAGGTTTCTTGAAACTCTGTTCGGTTGCCCTGCGTGTCATCATGCATCAAGGAGATGACCTCAGAAGTAATCTGTGAAGAGAGATAATGGATTCAGTGTGTGCAGAGAATAGAGTGATCATGTCAGTGATGCTCTTACGGGCATGTGTCCACCAAGTTCACTGTTTAGTCATAAATCTTAGTTAAGTCTCAATCTGCATATACTGACACGTTGAATTCCTTTGTAAATGCTGCTGATGAAATTATGTCTTCGCTGCACTTGAATCTTCATATATATCAAGAAGTTCATTTTAGTGACCTAGAACATGTGTGAATAATCACAGAACACTTTGTAAAGTTGGCAAAGATTTCAATTCTTGCTTTGAAATTCATAATTATAGCAGACTATGTGAAAAAGCTTATCCCCTATGTTAGGTCAAAGGAAGAGGGAGCTATAGATTTTATTAATGCGACTTTTTACAACTGCCCTGTGTTGATTATAGACTAAATGTCAAGTTATTGGGTCAAGTTGTCAGGTAGCAAGCTTCTCAGATTTCTTTATTCTAGTCTCCATATTTGATTGTATAACAGTATCTTGCAATTGTCTAGCTTTTACGAATCCTCACGTAAGACAGATGTATATGTAAATCTGTGAAATGCACTACATTGCATTATGGCATTTGGAAATTGTACCTTGTGAATATTATCTATATTAAGTGACTAATCTGGAGTCAGGGTCAAATTAGATTATCAGATGTGAGGTCATGTTTAATTGATGTTTCATATTAAACACATTTTTCTGAAGTGCACAAAACAGCCACTTCCTCAACTTAAACATAATAACAGTGTTTTTCCAGAGTCTACAATTCATCCTTTTTAGCCATTGCTCACAAACATTGATATAATTCTGAGTATGTTTCCAACAAGGATGCTGACGACACGTACAGCCAACACAGTCAACATTTTTTTTTTTACTTTAGTCTGTAGTAAACAGGAAATATATAATTGATAGAGGGAGATCGTAATGGTAAATTACAGAGAAAATCCATCCTAATTGGATCTAACATCCCTTATCGTTAGAACATTCTTTAATGTTTAATCATTATTTCTAGCCAAGTGTGACAACATTTTGTTTATGTTACCCTAGAAAAATTATAAACATCTCAAGTTTTCATCTGTTTCTCTGTAACATATTACAAGCTTGTTTCTGAGCGAAGAGTTTGATAAAAGATTGTTAAAAGATTCTTCAGTGTCATTTGAAAATAGGCAAGGCGACAGCTTTTTCCTCACATTAATGCTTGTTTACTAATTACCATTAATTATTTTAGAAAATCCCAGATTAATAAGAATACCCATATATTTATTATATGTTTATGCCACCGTGTTTACTCAAATGCAAACAAGCCCCACAAATAAACTATGCCTTAACATTTTAAATGAGGCTGGTTTGTTTGTGTTGAATATCTACAAAAGATCTTTTAAAAAATGCCATTGGTAGAGCTTCTCTAAAGTCACTCCAGGAAACAAGCAGAAAAGAGGAATGGAGACAACAAACATGTTTTCTTCTTTAATTCTCCAGGACTTGGCTGTTGGATATAAGAAGTATGCCAAGACCTCTTGTAGATTGGTGTAGTTCAGAGGGGAGACTATTAAAAGAGCAACTATTAGGCAGAGCGTGTCTTAAGTATGCATACCAAAGTAACAGTAACTCAGTGACACATGGTCTGTTGGCGAGAATCAGGACTTTGCCTTAGCTCCATCTGTTTGACATTTATCAAAAACATAAAAAAAAGTAAACTTTCCACTAGTCATTCCAACTTATTGTCATCTCCCCTTTTGTTCCCCATAAAGATTTAGTTCATGTTGTTCTTATCGCTCTCCATTACTGTCTCTAGCAACCTGCTCTTGTAAAGGGTATTTAATGTAAGAGCACATTTAACTACCATCAGTTAATGCAGTAATGAAAACACTTAATGCCAGTCCTGATGTCAACTAAGATACTTGTTTAGGACTTTTTAATTATACTATTTAACATTTGTTAACACAGTAATGTCCATTAATGAACTGTTAATAATACAATAAGAAAGGACGGCACAGTGGTGCAGTGGTTAGCACTGTCGCTTCACAGCAAGAAGGTCCTGGGTTCGATTCCCGGGTCAGGGCGTTTCTGTGTGGAGTTCGCATGTTCTCCATGTGTCTGCGTGGGTTCTCTGCGGGTACCTCGGCTTCCTCCCGCAGTCCAAAAACATGGAAAACAGGGGGTTAGGTTAATTGGTCACTCTAAAGTGCCCATAGGTGTGAATGTGAGTGTGGATGGTTGTCTGTCTCTATATGTCAGCCCTGCGACGAACTGACGACTTGTCCAGGGTGACCCCGCCTTCGCCCAAAGATGCTGAGATAGGCTCCACCCCCGTCCCGCGATCCCTAACGGGATAAGCGGTAGAAAATGAATGAATGAATGAATGAATAATACAATAAAAAGCATTTGGACATAGGCCCTTATTGTAAAATTGTAAACATATAACAATGGCATGTAACTATTACATTACACTGCATGTACACAATTATTGAATAATCTATGAATTACTATCTCAGTTAACTCAAAAACCATTAGTAAATTAAAAGTTGGTGCATTAATTAACTGATAGTAAATGCTTATTACTGCTTTAACTAATGTTAATTAAGGTGCCCTTTTGTAAAGCATTATTCTATTCTTTAATTTTTGGTTGCACTTTCTCGTGTTATTTTATTTGAGCTAATGTTATGTCATATTTCTTATCCCATGAGAATGATATTTTTGATATTTTAATGTTTTGGGTTTTTTTTTCCAATCTTTATATATTATATTTTTTGGTCCTCTGTTTCAGACATGCTCTATAGACCCTCAGAAATGCAAAGCACACCCCATATACACACTTGTAGTACACACATATCTTCTTCCACTGTCAATCAGCCTGCTGCCACCTCCTCCACCACAGGGAAAAGGTCCTGCTGATTAGAACAGGCCTCTCACTGAGTGCCATCCATCATCATCTAACCCACTGGTCCTCCCCTCTGATTACTCTGCCTATCTCTTTCTCTCACACACACAAACACACACACACAATATCTGAATAGCACACATTGATTCAATCAGGATTAATTAGCTATGAGGTAATCATTGGCTGCAAACAAGGCTGTATGTCAGGAGAACTGACATTTAGTCGACACAAGAGGAAGAAGGAAAGTGTGTGTGCGTTTGCGTGCATGCACGTGCACGTGTGTTGATGATGGGGCAGTATTGTTGATGTTAAAAGCATTATACAGAGTCTGCTCCTTCTCTACTGTCGGGGACTGAGGCCCTTTTGAGTTGTAAAAGCAAGCTGACAGCTTTGTTAACAAGTCCGAGCAGATGAGAGGGATTATTTTGTTCCATGGCATGAGGATGATTTTGACAGCCCTCACTTAGCTTTGGATTTGTTGCCTTCCAGTGATTCACTTGCGATTTTTCATAAATTTCCAGTTTACACGCTAATAGGCAGTCATTATTCTAGCTGTCATTAATGGGATGCACATGTCATATTTCAGATGAGGTTCTGGGTGAGGTTGAGAAAAGGCAGTCGTCTAGTCAAATTTGGAACGTTAAGAAACAAATGATAGAAAAGTAATATTCAAGGTAATATGTGTAATTGCTTATATTTCTGTATAAGGAGATATTTGGGGCTTTTTTCTTCTTTTTCTTTTTTCTCTAGGTATCATGTCCTTTATATGCAAGCTTGTAACTGAATATTTATTGGGTTTTTTATGTTTTTTTTGACTTTCATGCATAGTGGATGGAAATTTAGGTGATGAATGCATTATACTGTGTTTAATCTGCTTCAGATTAAATTAAGGCAGCAAATACCATGGCTCTGGTAGTAAATGATGGAGTGTAGCTTCCACCAGTTCAGTTCTCATTTTGAATTACTGATTTTGAGGGAAAATAAAATTTGCTCCCAAAGTTTTTTTTTTTTTTTTTATAACATTTCATTAGTTTCATACATCAACTATTAAGGAAAGGAAGGCAGCTGGACCAGATGGCATCAGGTCCAGGCTCCTGAAATCCTGTGCAGATGAACTGTGTGGAGTGATGGAGCGTGTCTTCAACCTGAGCTTCAAACTGAGGATGGTACCATAGCTGTGGAAGACCTCCTGCATGGTACTGGTGCCCAAAACAATGCACCCGGAAATCCCGAGCAGCTTCTTCTGAGAGACAAGCTGGAGAGAACAGGAGTGGACCATCAGCTGGCCGCAGTTTATGAGGGCCGAAGACTGCATGTCTGACATGGTCATCTGCAGCATGGGTGCCCCCAGGGAACTGTCCTGGCCCCCTTCCTCTTCACCCTCTACACCGCAGACTTCAGAGACAACACTGCCAGCTGTGTTCTGCAGAAGTTCATGCACGACTTGTTGGCCTGATTGCGGATGACGACGCCGCAGAGTTCAGAGACCTGACGCAGAGCTGGTGTCAGCAGAACCACCTCCTGATCAATGCGGGGGAAAACCAAGGAGATGGTGTTGGACTTATGCAGTTGCCGTTCTGCCCTCCCCTCACCGGTGAACATTCAGGGAACGGGCATTGAGATTGTGGACTCGTATAAGTACCTAGGTGTTCACCTGAACAATAAACTGGGCTGGACCCATAACTCAGATGCACTGTACAGGAAGGGTCAGAGCAGGCTCTACTTCCTGAGAAAACTGTGGGCTTTTGGAGTGAAGGGGGCACTGTCGAGGACCTTCTACGACTCTGTGGTGGCATCAGCCATCTTCTAAGGTGTGGTCTGCTGGAGCAATAGCATCACGAAGACAGAGAGGAAGAACCTGGACAAAGTCCCTGCTCTGCTCTCAGCTCCTTCCTGGGCTGTCCTTTGGAGGTTGGGGACAGAAGGGCGCCGGCAAAGCTGTAATTCATCCTGGACAATCAGTCCTACCCCCTGCAGGACATCCTGTCTGCACTGGAAAGCAGCCTCAGTGACACACTCTCCATCCTCGGTGTGTGAGAGAGAGATTTCCTAGATCAATCCTCCCTGCTGCAGTCAGATTGTACAATAAACACTGTTAACCAGGCCAGT